>JAAAKE020121195.1:0-13220 GCA_010014785.2 Anisolabis maritima | reverse complement strand
CGTTAGTGGGGGAGGGGGGTGTTATACAAATCAACGTTAAAAATGGAGTCGCGAATGAAAAAAGATTGAGAAACACCAAAAGAGATTATATTTTATTTAAAAAATTATACTTTTTATTGTTAAAATTAGATTCTGAAAATAACTCCAAAAATTAACCTCTGTTTAAATGATGCTTTTTTTTTTTTTTAAATAATTAATTCCATTTTTACTAAAAATAGAAAGTTTTTACCGAATGAAATTAAAGAATATTTTTATTACCTGGCTAAACAATATGGACAAGCGAAGTGTTCTTTATCACTCAGATTGCTTTTATTCGATCGTGAGGAAGCCAAACTGATTTTGTTTCTTAATTCTCGAGCGAGGGGCGTATTGAATGTCCGAGCTGCTGGTTTGGGGGATGGGGCTGATGATGACGAACTGCTTGTTTCGCTTGATGTTTGTAATTTTTTCGAGGCGAGTTGTAACAATGCGATGGAGGAACTAAAAGAAATTATTAATTAAAAAAGAATTGTCTAATCGATTTTATGAATTTAAAAATAGAAATGATAAATACCTTTGGGAGGAATCTATTTTGCAATTGTTCTTGCTTAGTAAATTTTTAAGAGCTTTATCAAGAAGACCTCCTAATGCAGAACTGATATGGGACCGCAAACCCTCAGCTTCCTCTGGATCAGCAATCGGTTGGTCAACAAAATAGGGAATCTTATGACCACTGAAGAAATGCGCTGCCGAAGGGAAACTTTGCGTGGACTTGGATCGATTTGAACGATGTTCACGTAACGAATGTTCAGCAAGAAGAATCTCAGTGGGGAAAACCTCCCTACAGCAGGGGCAAAGATTAAAACGAGAGGATTCTCCGCTTGAATCCTCTTCGAGATTTGGGATTGAGATTAAACAGGCACTAAAAAGAGCTAAAAAAGAAAGGAGAGTTACATCTTTTTCTTTTAACTGTGTAATTTAAATGTGCCTTATATGATAATTACTTTGATCATCAGGCGATTCCGCCGCAGAAATTTGATGCTCCATATCAAGATGGGCTTTAAGAGCTGTCAAGCCCATATATCGGCGATCGCAGACATAGCATTGAAGAAATGCATTGCAGCGGCGCTCTATGACTTTCTGTGAAACAGACCCAGAGGGCTGGGACGTGTGCGTCGAAGTATGCGTCGTCGACCGCGTCTGAGAAATAAATAATCAGGATATATTTAGAAAGGACATATTTTTTTTATAAATGATTTTTTTTTTTAAATTTATTTGACAAAAAGTTGCGCCATCATGCTATAACAAACTGAATAAAAACAAATATAATACTATTATGATTCACCTAGAGCGAATATAGTGTTCATTATAGTTAGAGATTAGTGAAACATGGTTACTTTTATTGTATTATATATATATGTATGCTCTAATAATTATTTTATTTATTTTTGTTTTCTTATTTTATAAAACTATTGTTATAAATGAATTGACTTTCTTAAGGATTATTTTATTTGAGAATGTTACAAGTGGTAAAAGGAAATGGGGAGAGATTTCTGTATTTCTTCTTGATGTTCGGACCTTTGATGGTTTAATAATGTGAACGATTAAAATATATAATGTGTATTTGTTCCAAGAGCAATTTGATCATCAATAATGGTCTGCCCTTACGTTTAATGGTTTCAAATGGTTGGAACAACTCTTTAGATCAGTGATTCTTAACCGGGGAGTTGGAACTTCATGGAAGTCCCAACAATTTTAGAAAAATTCTTAGTTTTTATAATTTGAATACTTTTACTATTATTATAATAAAATAATATGAAAATTATTAAGAAATATATTTATTTTTAAAATAATTACGTTTATTTCTACACGAATAAATCAGAATTTAATTTAATTTGTTTCATACTTTCGTTCTTCATTTTTTTTACATTGATGACTTGTAATATTTCTGTTTTTGAATACATTGTAAACATTAAATAAAACAATTTATGTAAGAATGGACAAATTATTGGAAAGTGTCCAGCAACAGAAATTTCATTAAATCATAGTTCATAAATATATTTTATTATTTTATATGCCATAATAATCTATAAAAAAAATTATTATTTAAAAAAATATTCTGGGTTCGCGAAAATATTTTAGGATATTTAGGGGGTTGCAAGAATAAAAAGAAACACTGTTTTAGATGGACTCACGATGTGTCCTCCTTATTTATCTTGCAATTTCCCAATTTTATTTTAAATTCAAATAATACATACCTCTTGAGGAGGAGGCGTTTCCATGACTCGTTCTGGAGGAGGAAGAGGAGGAGGCGGAGGTGGTGGTGGTGTTTTAGGCTTGTCTAGATCTGTAAATTCAACGGGCTCGCCCAATCGTTCTAGCAAAGCCATCTCTTCATCAGTAGCCCCCATCGCCTGCTGAAGCCAGGGCATGGATCCACTTTCAGAAGTTGTGGGTTCACTTAATGAAACAGGCGCTGGGGCTTCTGAATATTCTTCAGACGGATAAACAACAGCCGAAGAGGCTTCTACCGACGAATCCAAAATCTAAAAATTAAATTAACGTGAATAACGAAAAAATAAATCTATTTTTAAATTGAAATAAATAAACATTTTAAATGAATTTTATAAATTATCGGTTTAAAAGAGGGTTAAATTATAATACCTGATTGACATGTCCAAGTATCATCCCCAATCCGGGACGGGAATTCCAATTTTGAGCGAGAGTTAATTTTTCATTCTCCACATTTGTCGAAACTTGTGTCACAGTTGTAGAGATGGGTAAAGACTCAAAGTTGCTCTGATTCCATTCTTCAAGGGGTTTTGCTCCTGCATTCTCTTCTATTGAAGTATTTGTTTGCTCTGCTGGTAACGGCCATTTCTCACTCTCCAAATTACTTTTTTCTTCAGATATTCTGTTAGTATCCTTGGTTGGGTCAGTCTAAAAATAACAATTAATATTAATCTATTTAAATACAATTGTAAAAAATCTATTCTATTAGAAAAATAAAATAAAATATTAATATTTTTATTTTATTTTTACGCATGAAAATTTATACTGGTATACATAAATATTAAATTTAAATAAATTATTTAGTCAAATTACCCTTATATTTTCTTTCTACTACCTCATATATATATATATAAAATATATGAGAAAGTATTACGATCGCAAAAAAATCTACGGAAATAAACCCCAGATTTAAAAAAAAATGGGTTTCGCAAAATAGTCTGTCTTTGTGTCGGTGTGTCTTTACTTATGTACTTTTTTAGTTTTTTTTCGATTTTCTCAAAATTGTTTGTAACAATTTTGATTGAAATACATAAATCAATTATGTATTAGATGATCTTTGAAAAGTATTAACCCTTAACCCCCTAAATATAATTAGGGGCCTTTACTGATAGAGTCTTTTGCCGCCGTTGTTCGGTTAAACAGCTGGAGAAAGCGGTCTTTTTTTAAGAGATGAATTAGAGAACAGCTACCTACAGGGTCCGAAGTCAAAAATCTGGTGAGACAGCACATTTCTCAGCTTTCCTTACCTTAGATAAGAGATATTTCGTGATGTGCGTTTAGTCACACCAGACTTATTCTTATCTAGTACTAATTTTTAAGGGAAAACTTTTCATTTATATGTTTTACAATAGTTATCAGAATCAAAAAAAAAAAATTAAGTAAAAGGAGCAGGTAGCGAAGGTTGAAATTAAATGACACCCTCAACTGTTGAAAGGTTTCGGCTTTATTTTAATGCCATCATCAGTCAACTGTATTTAAGAATATGAAATCGGACACAAAATTTAAGAGTTGTTATTTAATACAGTGGTTTCTATCTTTTTCCCCGTGGCCTTCTTTAAAGTCAGATTTTACATCAGCCCCCTACCATATACTATATTTATAGCAATTTCGATGATTATATTTATTTTTGCATATAGACAGTTTTACTAGTTATTTTAATGGAAATGTATTCCAAATAATTATTTTAATTTTTTATTCAACACAGAAGATAAAATATTTTTGAAGTATGCACGCTAGAAAAGATAAATTTCTCATCCTAGTGTGTTTAATTCCGTTTAACTGAGAATGGCCCAGTATCTTTGAGATTTTGGAGAAAATTTTCTTTTTTTTTTATTTTAAAAAGTATGAGTTAAAGTGTATTAGGAAAATGAATTTGAATCTAAAACTTTAAGAAAATTTCTAACATTTGTCACTCGAGATTTTCTATTTTTATTTTAAATATTAAATCTTAAAATCTTAAACTTAAATCTAACATTTTTTATAAATTTGTATTTATATCGCTTTTTTAAATAATATTTTTATTTACTATGGCCCCATAAAAAGTCGGATGGCTCCCTGGATTTTTTCCATAGGTCTCTTGGAGTTTCCTGTGACCTTGTTCCCGTTGAGAACCACTGATTTAATATGCAAATGATATTTGTATACAAAATGCAGTCATTGCTTATCCCTTGGCTGCCTGCTCCTCTTACTTCATTGTTGAATATCAGAGCTTACTACTACTACGTAAAAAACTCCACCTTAAGATCAGAAATGGTCGAGGAAACCTTCCCTTCCATGTTAATAATTTGAGATTCCTTTTGGATTTCCTCTGCGCTTTGTTTTAACTCTTCATTTATTTTCTCTGCAATTTGTAATGCTGATGATGATGATGATGAGGATGATGGCTCTGCTGTTTGTATGGTTGAATCCATCAGCTGCTGCTTTTCTAGAAGAGCCATCGCACGTCTCTTGTGTACAGGTGAATTGCGATGTTTTTTAAGATTGGTAGGAGTTGAATAATAACGATTACACTCTGGGCAAAGTAAATTTTTTTTTGGTTTCGGTTTAGGAGTAATAACAATTGGTGAAGGTGGCTTAGTGACAGGTGTCGGTTCATTCTGAACTATCACATTAGTTGGTGAAGGTGATATTTGATTCGAAGCTAATGTTGATGTTGATGTTGATGTTGGTATTATTAAATCAGTAGGGACATTTAAATTTGCATTAGTCACTTGGACTTTGCGTACTGGCTCTTCATTTTCGCTTTCAATATCTGAAACCATTTCTTCATAGGAGATATTCCATCTGTTTCTACGAAGGGATCGGCTCATTTGAGAAAGTTCTTCCTGTGATGACTCGGCCACTGCCACTGAAAATAGTCAAAAATTTTTATTAGACAAAAGAGATAAAATTATTCATTCTTCTTTCTTATATATCACATTTTAGGAGTTGCAATTTTACCTGAAATCTATATGATAAATATCTATACCAGAAAAATATCGTTTTTGCTAAGAGAGGGATCCAGTGGCGCAGGAATGGCCGAGGGGATTAAGGGAGTCAAAATTTGTCACGGGTCTCATAGTATCTATTGCACTGCTATTTTCTTGGTTTTGGGGATCTGAATACTTCAGTTAAATAGAAAAATGTTTCTTTAAATATTTTTTGTCGAAAATTGTATTATTAATTGTTATTTTTAATTATTTGCAGATTTGCAAAATAATAAGTATGATAATGCTTCTTTAAATGATTTACTCTTTTGACACAAAGATATAATTCTATCCGATGTGTTACATACGAGATTATCATAAATCCCGAATTTTCAAAAAAAAATTTATTTTTTGGTCGCAAAAGCAAACTTTTGATCGTATGACAATGACTGTCCTTCACTTTTATGTTAGAAAATGTTAAGAAAAAATTTTTGTTACTCACTGTTATGAAACTAGTTAAGTAATTATATACTTAGATTAATTTACAATTTTTTTTGTAAAATCCAAGAAAAAACATGCGAAAAGCTAAAAGCTGCATAGCCGCAACAAACGTGAATCTGGGCAAGGGCTGCAGGATTGCTAGTTTTTCTCGCAATTCCTATCTGAACGGGTTACTGAATTACTAGTTGCGCTGGCAACATTTTCAAAATAATAGTGTGGATTTATAGATGTTGGTAGCCGAATCTAACGTATAAATTGTGATAATTGGTAAAAATTCAAAATTTTGGCCAAATCATCATGGTAAATTTTTTGGAAGATTTTTCCATTTTGGAAATTTTATCTAAATTTTGAAATTGGGAAAAAAATTTTGGACCAATATACAAACACAAAATACAATAACGAACTTTTTAAATTCGTTGAAAATTAAATATTTAGAGTGTATTAGTGTAAAACTATAAATAAAATTTATAATTTTAAACCAAATTTTTTATTAAAACTTAATATTTATATTGTAATTTTCTTGAACATTTCTTATACCTTTTTATTATTAGGCTTAATATAAAATTTTCTCTCACCGTTAGGTTGTTTTCGTTTTCGTCCTCTTTTGGGTTTATTTACAATTTTTTCTTCTAATGGCAGAGAAATGGTTTCAGCTTGTTTTTCTTCTTTGATTATTGGGGTATTTTCTTCAGGTTTATTTTCGACAGGTTCTTTTTCTTCATTTGCTGATTGTTTATCTGGCACAAAAGCAGTCTCTGCTGGGTCTTGAGTAATGGTGGCCCCCAAAACAATAGCCGATTCAAAAATTCGTGGAGATGTCGTTTTCACTTGGGCTTTACAGAGAAGAGGGGAGGAATCATCATTTGCCAATTCAGTAATTAAAGCCAAGGTGTCTTCTTCATTTAATGGTATCTCATAGGTTTGAGCATGAAATATGACAGGCTCTGTGGGTTCATTTTGAAGAGAATGTGGCGTCTTTGGAGAACTGGCAGCTTCAAGAGGAGGAGCCTCAGGGAATGGAGTGAGGATTGGCTGTTGACGTTCTCGATTTAGACGTCGGCGTGAAACTATTCCCGGCTGAAAAACAAAAAAATTATTCTTGTAATAAAAAACGAATTTATTAACAAATTGAATAGTTTCTAAAATAATTATGAAGTGAATTTAAATTCTTTTTTATTAGAAACAGTGGAAATACTCAGGAATAGAAAGAAGCATATCAAATAGAAATTTAATTATTATAGATTTTATTTTATTCTCTTTTAATCAAGATTAAAATATTATTATATTATGATTAAGTTTTTAAGTGAAAGAAAGTATACCCCACTAATCGCGGGTTAGTCAGCCATTCCTAAAAATTTTATAGTAGGCTAAAATGAAATGTTATTTCCAAAATGGAAAAAATGACAAAAAAATTCTTATTTTAAACCAATTCGAAATTCCGAACAAGAAATAAAATTTAGAATATATTTTTAATTTTTAATAATATAAAATTTACCTCTAAAACAGGCATCTCTTTATCGACCTTAGAAACTTGATGAATAACACATTTTTTGCTATGCCTTTGAAGTCCAAGAGGTGAGCGAAACACTCTTCCACAATTAGCACACTTATGCGTTTTAGATTTTTGTGGCCTAGCTCTAGAAGAAGAATATATTTGTTCGATTTCTTCTAACGGCGTTTCATTAGTCGAAAATGAATCCTCTTTAATTAATTCCTCCAATTTAGGGAGTTCTGTTTCTTGTTCTTGTTCCTGTTTAAATGAAGTTGTCGATTCATCCTGGACCAAAGGAGAAGATAGTGAAGGAAGTGCCTCTGTTAAAAGTGACTGAGTTTCTTCTGTGGGTTTTAATATTTCTGTGGGAGGCGAAGAAGTTTCTTGTTTTGATAGTGTGGAGGTGATCATTGGATTCGAAATTTTAGGTCGTTTTGCCGAGTGTTTTTTAGCTTTTGGCAATTCGGGCTTGGATTCATCTTCAGAATCCATCATTGCAATGCGCATCGCATCTAAAATTTGAGATTTTTCTGGATCATTAATAGGATTGTTAATTATTGTTGATGGCGAGGGATTTGCTTCTTTTCGCAATTTATTACTCCGTTTTTTCTTTCTCTTTTTTGTTGATGATGCCACAATATTCTCCTAAAATTAAAAATAAAATATTTATTATTAAAATAAAAATAATAACATTGTTTTAAAGTTGTCTCAGAATTTTTATATTTTTTATTGGGAATAAAAATTCAGTATTACCATCCTTTTTTTTATTTTCTTCTTTTAAAATTAATAAATGCTTAAAGTGCTTTTAAGTGAATGAACAGTAGAGATATTAAAAGAGACATTATAAAGAAAAATTGTGAGCTATTAAAAAAATATTTATTATATGTTATCAAAGAAAAATGTAAATTATTTCTTTTTATAATGAAAAAATAAAATTTGTATGGAATCCTTTCGTAAACATTAAATAAATTAAAAAGCGAGTGAGTGGAGACAAGGGAAACTTGGGGTAAGGAGTAACAATTAACCCCATCTTAATTATATTTAATAAAATCTGCAATGTTTTCATGTTTCTATTGTCAAATAACTTAAGAAAAAATTCCATACACAAAGCAATTACATATAATTAAAATTTTGGCTAAAATAGCTATAAATAGTTTTTTGTTTTGTGTTCCAGGTACCCTATATATATTTTTAAAATATTGGTCTAATTAAACGGTGCAGCATAAACGTACGTAGATATGAAAATAAAAATAAAAATTTTTGAAATTGCCAATAATGATGTGATTTATTTTTGACCCCTGATCAATTTCCTTGGCTAACTGTTTTTCTCACTCCATTATTAATGAAAATGATTTGATCTTGAACATTATTATGTTATTTAATCTTAAAAAACAAACAACGACAAAAAAAACTGATAAATGATTCTTTTCTTACTTTTGTATTTTGTTCTTGTTCTATTAATACTGATTTTTCTGTTTGTTCAAGTTCAATATCCATCTTCTCTTCATTTTCTATTTCTTCCTCTTGAGGAGGAGAAGGAGTTGGAGGAGGCTGCGAAGTTGAAGGAGGATGTTCAGGTTCAGTCTGTGTTAATGAAGTATCTAATGATTTAGATCTCGTAAGGCGTCTCCTTTTTGTAATAGGATTTTCTGTTGCATTTTCTTGCCGGCTCTTTCTTTGAGAGTTATCGATGTGTTTCATAATTTCTTGGCTTTTTCTAGTGGTTCGTTTGGGAACTGGTGATTGTTCCAGTTCCTTAATTCGGATCAAAGGAATATCGTCATCAGGTGACCAACGACATTGCCTTGATATATATGCAGTTTGTTTGGTTGGAGATGAATTACGCGACCTATTATTAGGAGTTTCAGAAGTTGAAGTTGATGACAAAGGATTCACTTCTTCAAAAAGTATTGCCCGACGAGCGGCACGCAGAGCACGTAAATCCCAAAGAGAATTTGAGAAGATATTAGTTCCTGGAGTGAGTATTTTGCGTCGACTGGAACTTCCACTGCTCCGTCGACTCGATGAGGGGTTGGCACTATAAGATGATGATTGATTTGAAGATGATGCAAGTGCGGCACTGCGTGTATTCATAGCGACATTATTTGCTCCTCCACGACGCCGACGACTACCAAACGGTCTCCATTTTCTTGCATTTCTTCTATTGGAATGATTAGCTGAAAGTGAAGAAGGACTTGCAGTTGCTGCCATGGTTCGAACCCAAGCAAGATCTCCAGCACATTCAAGAAGATGCGCATGAAAGGAAGCATCCGCTGCAATCGATGAAGGTGTTAAACCACATTTTGTACATTTTCGAGTGGATTTCTTCCTTCCTTCTCCTTCATTTGGCTGGTTTAAGGATGCTTCAACAGCATAAATATGTCTAAAATGAAAAAAAATTATTATTTAGTAGGGAAATCTTTTTTTATTTTATTATGTCTACTATACTGTATATTGATCATTTTGCACTATTTATATATGAAAAATTTATTTCATTTAATTCTAAGAGAGTAAGCCTAAAGGAAATTTTTGATGAATGATTATATATTCCATTTTCTTCTCAAAGAGTTAAAATGAGATAATTTTCTTTAGAAATATTTGAGAAATTCATAGAAAATACCTGAATCCATTTGAGTATTATTATTATTATATCAAAGTACTAAAAAAAATAAAAGGTTCAATTCATTTATATTCTTTAAATCTTAATTTTGAATATCGTTAGATAGCTTCATATTTATATATGAGTGTAATGTTGGGAGTACGTGGTTTGCCTGATACGAAGTAAATGGCAAATAGGAAATAGCGAGCGACTTCTCTCTCTGACTGGCAACGCGGCAAAGTCCGCGCAAGCGCCTTGTGCCTCGTACTCGACTCTGTTTTTGACTGATCTTTTCAAATACGTCTCTCTCTTCGATGTTATTAAATGAGATTGTCTTTGAATAATTAATATTTAATATTAATATATATTATAATATAAAATTTAATACATTTAATTCGCTCTGTCCTTTAGTGTAGAGGTAGAGGTCTCGCTTCATGTACCAAAGTCAGTTTAAAAAAAAAATATATATTTAATTCACAGGCAAAGATTAAAATCAATAATTAGTTTAATTTTGCTTATTGGAATATATAATCATTTTTTAATTTTGGGTTTTTTAATATAGTTTTTTATGCATTATTAAAAAAAAAATTACTGACCGATTGTATAAAATTTCTGCTGGAGGTTGTGCTCCTTCTGTAATTTCATAATGAGTGCAATTGACATTGGGATGAGCTTCCCATTTGTGTTCAATAATATCCCAAAAATCATCCCAAGTTTTATGACAAGCCGCACAGACGTAATTTCTAAAAATAATATAAATTTTGTTTAGAATTGAATAGCGGGGTAATTAGAGATTCTATGAATAAAGCTGAGCAAAAAAATTCAAAAATGGTATTTATTTAATAATTAAATTTTATAGAAAAAATTCTCTTACCTTTGGAATCGAATTAAAAGTTGCGGCTTCGATTCCCAAGGTGGAGAAATTTAGTTAAAATAAAGTTAATAAAATTAAATAATTATTGATAAATCTAAATGTTGCATGATTGTATGAATTGTTAGGATTGTTAGAAAAATTAACCCTGTTACTGATGAGGTCGTTTTCGAAGCCATACTCCTTTGCTTCTAAATTCTTTAAATCAACTGATATGACTGAAATTTTATGACTTTTTTTTTAAGTAATTAAATTCAAATTATTACAAATAATTTTCTTTTTTTTTTAATTATTATTATTTTTTGTTAAAATTACATTTGTTACATACGTGTTGTTTGAGGCCTTTTATGATCCCACCTTTTAATTTCATAATATTTTATTCAATAGCATTATAACTTGGGTAATTATAAATTAAATTTATTACTTTCAATACATATTAATGCTTGTTTTGACAAAATTTATTCGGTAAAAACATGCATTTTCTTGTTTTAAAATTTTTGTTTTATTATTATATTTACTTGGCCAAATTTGTCTTGAAATTTTTTCCAAAAAATGGTTTGAAATATTATTTTTTACTCTTTTGAGTTAAAAATGTCACAGCGAAGCGGTCTAAGTGAATCAGAAGTATTACAACTTTTATAAGTCTCCGACAGCGAAGAATTTTCAGAAATTGACGATCATTCAAGTGAGGTTGGTGAGGATATTTCTGTAGATGATATTTCTATTACTTCTGTTTCTTTTCTAAAAGGACAAGAAATTCTTTCTAAAGTTTCTACAATTGATCGTTTTTTTTTAAAGATACTATATTAGTGAATTAAATTCCTAAAAAAAATATAAAAATGTTTCCTTTTGAACACATGGCAGCAACAACTAACTAGTGAAAGGAAAGATAAAAACCACAAAAAATTTTTCCTATTATTTAAATTACTACTATTATTATTAGTTGCCATGACACTACGACTTATGGGACGTAAAGGATCCCATCAGGATTCCCTGATACTGTGGCAAGGAGTAGGTTACTCGTCGGTGCTGAGAGTTCCTCCTTAAATTACGAGATCTTCCCTAGTATAGGATAGGCTGGAAAGAAGGGACCAGGTTGAATT
Organism: Anisolabis maritima; assembly: GCA_010014785.2. Lineage (NCBI taxonomy): Eukaryota > Metazoa > Arthropoda > Insecta > Dermaptera > Anisolabididae > Anisolabis > Anisolabis maritima. The sequence continues at coordinate 1,477 of JAAAKE020121195.1, read as the reverse complement.
AGATAGAGGACTAGTTAGCTAGCTAGAAATGAATATAGGAAGAGTTTGTGATAGGAAATCAAATTCAGATAGATGGTTACGGTCAGAGGTCTCCCTACACGAAAGCATCTTGGGTAAATAAATGGGAATTCCATTAGGTGGACATATAGGTCCAAATGAAAAACTAACAACATCACATTTGCCAAGAATAGAGAAGTCATAGCAAATGAAGTTTCAATAAGAAGATTCTATAGATTCGAGATCAGAGGGTATCCATGAAGAAAAAATTTGAAAACGAAGATGTATTTTTTTGCTATCGAAACTCAGATGTAAAAACAATTACATGTAATATCTGTAAAAAGCATGTTTGCAAAAATTGTAAAGAATAAATTATTTTATGTTTGAATAAATATCATTTAAAGTTTATTTGTCCCAAATTTTATTTAAATTAGAATATTTTTATTAATAATTTTTAATAAATAATATAATTTTTATATAAAAAAATAAATATTTCGATTATAGAGTATTTATATATCTATTTGCAATAAAAAAAGTTGGGTTCAAAAACGACCCCAAACAGTGTGTAGGCATTTTGAATAGTCCAGCAGTGGTTTTTAACCTTTTTTTACTCAGAGAGCTACTTTTTTTCTATCTATCTACTATCACGTTCCTCCAATATAGGATTGCCCTCAACTCTGCAGTTAAATTTTTAATAGAACAAATGTTTTAGAATAAAATTTTTATTTCTTTATTTTAGAAAACCAAAGTTAGAAAAAATAACAGATAGATATGATAAACTCACAAATTTAAAGATATACTCATTGATTAAAAAAAAAAGTTTATATGAAATTTGCCAATGTTTAGACCTCGCAATATTTTCCTAGTCAGGTCGATATGAAAAAGTGACCAATTAAAAAATAATTTTTAATTTTTTAAGATGTTCAAATTGGAAAAAGTGGATTCTGACAATGATGTCGATCAGGAACTCAATAGAATTTTTCGCGCAAATTTAGTTAATATTGGAAATTATTATCCTCTTTGCTTATAATCTTATTCAATTGGCTTTGTTTGACTTCCCTTGATCCAAATTTTCTTCGGCCTCATTTGACACTTTTAACGAAAAATAAATAAACAATAGCAATACACTAAAAGAGAATTAAAAAATGATGATAAATAAAATATTGTTTTCAGTTTAAATAATATAAATTTATAAAGAGGAATAAATAAAAATTGGCCCGCGACCGAGGGATTGAACACCACTGCATTAGAAGAAAGGCCGAGAGGGAGATCTAAAATGGGATAGGTACAGCAATTTAGCCTAAGTGGGGTTCAAGACTTGTATAATCTCTTGCCCTTTCGCTACTCCTCTTTATTTATTAAATAAAATTATTTTATTTATTACTAATATCCTTTATCCATGTATTAAAAAATTTTATTCTTCTCATATAGTCCTAATACCTAGCCTAAGTTCAGGTTCAATGGGGGGGTTAGAAAGTTA
>JAAAKE020121184.1:0-15424 GCA_010014785.2 Anisolabis maritima | reverse complement strand
ATTTTTTTGTTAGGATTGAGGGTTTTTAAGCCTTTAATTTAAGACTTTTCCCTCAAAAAAAAAAAAAAAAAAAAAAACAATTTGATCGAGAAATATTTATTGTATATGGAGAAGACTTTTCTCTTTTTACTTTCTCTTACCTATGTATGAAATATATAGTGAGAACGTATTGAGAAAGCAAAAAAAAAATTGATTTCGAGATTCCAATGGAAGTATACGTCAAAAAAAAAAAGGATCTCGCAAAGTATCTATTTATCTATCTATCTATCTGTCTGTCTGTCTCTCTCTCTCTCTCTCTCTCTCTCTCTGTATGTTTGAACATGATTTCCCAAAAAAGAAAAACCTTCGAAGCTGAAACTTTATAATTAAGTACCTTTGCTGCTTACACTTCGAATTTTTTGAATAAAACGAGTACTAGTACCTTAATTAAGTACATTTTTAGTTATTTTGATCTTATCAAAATTTACTCAAATTATTTTGATTAAAATTATTATATCAGTTATTTATTAGATGATCTTTGAAATGTATTAATCCTTATTCCTCCAAAATTCTTTGGGGCCTACTTTACTCTTGTACGTTTTTGCGATTTTGTTATTTTCGCTTATACTACTCTAACGAGCTTTATCAAATTGATTATACATTGTTTTATTAAGAGATGAATTAGAGAAAGGCTAGGGAGACGACGCAAAAAATCTGGGGAGATAGCACTTCACTTAACTTTCCTTAGCGTTGAGAAGAAAAAGTGAAATGTGCGTTGAGTCACACCAGATTTTTAATATAGTAATATACTTTAACTACCTTCAGAACTTTTTTAGTCTTTTCAATATCTGGAACGTGAAACGAGACCTCTACATTGGCTCCAAGGGACATGGGCAAAATGAATAGATTATTATTATAAAAACAATTTGTTTTTAACTAATATTCACATAAGGAATAAGAGAATTCAATTTCCTGATTTTTAAAGCCTATTATAATAATTGATTCCTTTAGAGTATTTTAACGCCCATTAAAGAGTTCTTGTAAATCCTCTCAAAGTCAAAGAATACAAACAAAAATAAAGTAAAATTTCCAAGTTTAAAAAGGTTAGTTTAAATTTGAATCGCACAAATGTGACATATTCCCTTTTGGTTTAGGCTTCGTGAATATTTGAACGTTTCTAGTAAGACGATGTAGACGATAGTGTAGCAAGAGAGAACAACCAAGCAAGCAAGTATATTAGTTCTCAAACTGAGAGTTCGCTCCCAAATGTTTTCCATTGAGAACAAAGGAACCCCCCTAAATTCATCCCTAAATACAGGAGAGAAATTCTTACTTGTGACGCTAGGGGCTTAAGGTGGCTTTCTCTATTTATGTCTATATACGTGTATCCTCTCTCGAAATAATAAGCATTAAATATGCATCACTAACTGGGTATTAATATCTAATCTGATTCTTTTTCCTTCTACTACTAATATTCCATTAGATCATAACTTTTTTCACTTACCGGCCATTTTTTGAAAAAAATCACTCACCGCCCCCAGCAAATATATATTTTATGAACAAACAAGGTGAATTAGATACTTTATTTCTGTAATCTCTCTATCCCAAATGAATGAACAGAAAGCCTGTTTTGTAAATAAGACACCATGGAAGTAACAAGCAGCATGAAATAACAAAACTATTTAATAAAATCAACATAGAATAACAAATTCAACATAAGATTAGCAAATCAACAAATAATTAAAAATAATAAAATAGAATTTTGATTGCATATTTAATAGAATTAAAAATTTGAATAGGATGAACTTGATGTAGTGATATTATATTTTGTCTGGCTCTATTTTTTACTTTGATCATCCCCTTATATTTATAGGACACCGCCCGATTAAACCTGAGCCGATCATTGCCCCATGAATCATTTCAGCGCCCCCAGGGGGCGATATGGCCCACTTTGGGAACCTATACATTAGCCAAATCACATTAAAATCTTATTTTAATATTTTATTTTATTGGTCTTATCATATATTTATTTACTTTCAAATACATTCGTTCCTAAATGTTTTTTTTTTTTTTTTTTTTTTTTTTTTTTGAATTAAAAATATTTTTTGCTTATTTAAATTTATTATTTTTTATTTTCTCTTGCTTATGTATAAACAAAAAAATCTCTTCATAATAAATATGTTATTCAATGTGTTTCACCAAGGCCTGATGATGCTTTAAATAAAGCGAAAACTATAGCTTCAAAGAATTTTTATTTATCACTTGACGCTTTAACATTATTCCCCTACCCTCCTGGAATACTCAGACGTCATCATGTATTCATACATTTTACTTATATATATATTCAATATTATTTCAAGAGAACATATACTCTCACACGTTCATGCATTGATATAGAGAAAGCCAATTTAGGCCTTTAGCGTCAATAGTAAGAATTTCTCTCCTCCATTTAGAGATGAATTTAGGAGGTTTCATTGTTATTGCAAATTAGCTATATATATTTTTAATCAATATATGAAAAGTATTGCAACATTAAAAAAATCTTGCTCTGGTGTCTAAGAAAATCCTTAAAATTTTGTTGTATTTGTAAATAAAATATCTAAAAGACAAAATAATATTTCATAACTGTTATTCACCTTCTAAAGATGATGAACCAGGCTTTGAATAAAATTAACCAAATAGAACTTAGATCGCAAATAGAACTTTTCTTTAAATTTTAAAAATATTTTCTCAGAAAGCGCTCTAACAATTTTGGTTAAAATTTTTCATATAACAAAAACCCCTCTAACAATATTGATTTTGATATTAATTACAAATTAAATGATCTTTAAGTCTTAGTTCACTAATCGTTAACTACTCAAAGTTTTGATAGATTAATTTAAAGAAAATTTGATTCATTCATTCTGAGCAAATTCGCACAAACCTCGCTTTTATATATACTATAATAATATATTTATTATTTAAAATATTAAATATAAAATTATCTATTTGAGATTATTGACAATTTTTGAATTTGAGGAAGAATATGACTTAGATCCAAAACGTTCACCGAATATTTTTTTTTCTTTTCTCCTGGCTACAAAACCCTTTGTTCTTCGTTAACCCTTGATACAAAAAATTCATGAAAATTTTCTTTTTCTTTCTGCTCTCCAGGACAATTTATTTGGTAAATATAATTTAGTATTATTATATATTATATATTAAAAATTATGTCCTAATCATTAGCTTAAAAAAAAAGTAATTTATTCAAGAGCAGGTTACTTAAATATTCCATCACACTTTTCGAAGTAGGATCCTTCTTTTGATCGTTTGAATTGTAATCACAAACAGAGCAGAGTTGAGAGTCGAGAGGCGACTGCTTCTGATTTGTCCCACTTGGACAGTTTTATGTCTCTCTCTCCTTTTTTTTCCACAAGGGTCTTTCTCCTCTTCCTCTATCCTTTGCTTTTTCACCCTTCCAAGCAATATACATTAGCCCTAGCGATCGAATACGGGGGACTTTTATTGCGACACTCAACTCCCTAAAATTAAACAGGCTTTTTATTGCGCCCTGTTTGGATTTCCACGTCGTCTCTCTTTTTTTTCTCATCGGAAAATCATCATCGATGGAATTTATTTATCCTATCCTTCATTCTGATTATTAATCAACCAGACCGATAGAGGAACATAAAAATCTAATTTACTGCATATTTTTATTATATTGTATATTGAGGAGTTAGGGAGGGGGCAAAAAATTAAATAAAAAAGTGATTTTTTATTTCGTTGACGTCCCCAGCGTTTCCCTCCCCTCTACAGGAATGATATAATAAAATTACTCATTAACAAATAATAAAATTATATAATTTATATTATTTAATTGTTGGGTAATTTTCTCATTCTCAAAACATCTCTGATGATCTCAGTTATTATTTATTAATAAAATAAATATTGTAGAAATTCCTCCTTAAGAACATGGACAATTTTAATAAATTTACATTAGGGAAATTAATAACTTTTTTTAACTAATTTTAGATTTTTTCTACAGAATACCATTTTTGGATTTTTTACTAATAAATAAAACGTAATAATGAAGTAAACGTAGGCAATCAAAATTAAAATTAATTGAGAACTTATATTTTATTTATTTATTTATGCAGAATTTTTAACAGTTTAGGCTGAGTCTTCCACTCTTCATCAGAATCTTGGGAAAAATATTGTAATGGCTAATGAAGAAGGGGAGATAAAAAAATTTCTCAGTTAAAGAGAATTAAGATGTTATATTTTTTTTTAATAAGAGCAAACTATATCGTGAAACAATCTAATATCTGCGACTTACTTTTTAGTTATAATTATAAAAGAAAACGCCCGAGAATATTTCTCTTTCAGAATAAGAAAACACTGTACACTGTACAACAAAGCCGCTCCTATTCTCCTTCCATAAAAATAATAATAAACACTGCACCATTATTAAACACTATTATTGTTTTTTAATTTATTTTAATTTTTAACTCATTTTCGGTCGGTGAGGCATTTTGACTTGAATTATACATTTGTATTTTGAAGACAATTACTACCGATCACTTCCGGAAAACCTTCAACACTCGTGTTTCTCGGAGAACACTTATCCGAGGTTCAGCAATGCTTGGACTTGCCTATTTACAATGATCTCAGTGGCAGTTACTCTACTCTCCGATCAGGCCTACCGGTATAATCACTATTAAATGTATATGTTTCTTTTAATAAAACTCTCAAAAATCCTTTGGCCTTCTCACTCCACATGGAGTAATCCCCTTTTAATACAATTTTAATGTTTCTCCAAGCAGAAGTATAAAACACCAACTTTAACATTAAATTTAACATGTCGTTACGAGGATTGAAAAATGTTTCTTTTTACTTATTATACCTATATATTTAATATATAATGAGAAAGTATGCAATCGCATTGTATTTCACGGAAATACGCGTTTTAAAATCTTCTGAGTCTGAAAAATAGTTTTCGTAAAATGATCTATCTATGTGCCTGTGAACAAGATTTCTCAAAATCGAAAAGAAGCTTGAGGCTGCAATTTTATATTTAAGCAAGGAACCTTCGTCGCTTTATCAAAGAATACTACTACTTTAGTGATGTACTTTTTTATTTTATTTTTTAATTTTGCACTCATTGAAAATTATTCAACCATATTTCTTTTGTCATAATTATGAAGTTATGATAAATTTAGAATGATAAGCAATAAAATTTCGGTGGATGGCAATCCCACTGATATTTCAAGTACATAAGTTCAAGTAATAACCATAAACTTAGTAATACAGGGAATAATTAAGAATAACATCAACTTGAAACTTATACTATTAGTTCTGATCAGATCTTAATCATAACTTAATTCCAGAGTTTCTAGAATGTAAACTATAAATTTCAAACAAGTTCTAAACTATTGATAATTCCATCAAAAATTATCGATATCGGATTCCAATCTGTTAAAACAGAACAATGTTATTTTCTGTTAATATTATTTAATCCATCAAAAACGTGTTTATAATTAATTAATTAAACTTTATCCAGAGGTCTAATCGACTTGATTAGTTATATGCCCAAACAGAAATACTCTGCTTGAGAGGGGATAATCTTATAAATAACAAGATATTCACGTTGCAAAAGGAGATCCTAATTAGCCAGGGGCTGTTTGTTTCACCTGCAGTCTCTTAACCTGATGTTTAAAGATCGACGCCATTTCTCAACCCTTTCCATTCACTCTCTGCCATGTAATTAATGGCATTCAGGCAAATTAACCCCGGAGACAGGCACTCATTCCAGCTCCTCCACATGTCTCAATAAAAATGTATTAAAATAATTTTCAACCCTTAAACAAATATTTACCAATTTCGCATAAATAAATTTTCACATAATTTTACCAGGGATGGAATAAATAGGCATTAATAATTCTAATTCTAATAATAATAATCGTCCATAAATCAATAATGGCGAATGCATTATTTTAAGCTCACATAAAAGAATTATTAAATCAGTTTTTCGACATGAAAGGATTTTTTATACTCTATCGGCTTAAAAGGAATAATTTTAAAATAATTTTCGAATCATGATATCCAAAATCAATAATGACAAATTTTGCCAATATTAAAATAATTTTTTTCTCTTATGAGACTTGAACCAATTTATTCATTTATCCACTTCGTTTTTTATTAAAAAAAAAAAAACTATATTATTAGTACAAATAAAATTAAAGATTAAAATAATTTAATAAATTTGTGATATGAAGGAATTTAGTATTAACCGTTCTAATTTTATAATTCCTATGTTTAACCTAATACCGGACTGGCGCGGAATTTTTTCAACTGATGTATCTTTATGCAGTAATCAGCACAGCAGAACGCAAACCGTTGCCTAGTTTTGTTTGTTCTGAGATTAAACACTTTCTCTTGCTTCCAGCTGAAGGCTGAGGGGTGCATGTACTAGAATTTAGGCTTCAATAGTCTGATCCAAAGGAATGCAAGCACGACATTTGAGAATGTATTGGTTGTAGGAGTTGGATATAGACCTTTTAGGAGCTGATCTCCTATTGGGTGAGGTCTGGATTTCTAGAGGAGAAACTTCGCCATTTATTTATTTATGCATTTATATATATTCATTTATTTCTATTTCTATTTTATTATTATATTGAATTTATATACATATCTTTACCTACCCCCTTCTTTTCCAACTTTCCATACACTTCACTCATTATTTCAATCTTTTCTTTTGTTTCCTTTCAACCTACAAATTCTACTTTTACGTAGTTTAGACATAGTTAACTTCTAACTATGAACAAGATATTTCATTTTCCATTTAATGTATTGTAACTTAGGCTCCTGTTAAAGGGAAATTTAGAAAGTTTGAAATGTTTCCCCCACTTTGATCAGGTTTTTTTTTTATAATTTTCAATTAAATTAAATTTATATATAAAACAATTTTTAAATAATTAAATGTTCCTTATTTCTATATAACCATTTTTTTAAAACTATTTTCGTAGATAGCATAAATATTTAATGATTTAATTCTGAAATTTACATTTGAATGTTTTTTGCCTTTTCGACAATTACAATTATACATATATATATATATATATATAAATATTAATTACAAGGCAGCTAGCCAGACATATTTATTTATATCATTTGATATAAATAAATTTTTCTTGAACTGCCTGGGATCCGAACCCACACCTCTCGGCTTTTAAAGTTATCAATATTAACAATGTCAATATCTCTAACCCTCCGGCATTGGGGGCTTGATGTTGGCTTAATATTTAAACTTATGTAGTTTTACTATGTATATTTACTATCTATTTGACATCTGGGATAAATAATTATTTGCTTTTAAACACAACTCTCCTTTTTCCAATGAGATTTTATTTTATATAAAAAAAAAAAGGAAAAAAAAACGATCAACAATTTCCTTTTCAAATAATCTGAATTAAATTGAGAGTCCTGAAAAATATAATATATGAGATTTTACTAACAAAGGTAAATACTATATTTTTGCTAGATTGAGAGAGCTGGGCTAAAAAAAAAGGAAATTAAAAGTTAATTATAAGTGAGATATAACTGGGCAGATTAATTGTGTAAGAGTTCAGGGAAAAGAAAAATTAAAAGTATTTAGAGAGTGAGTGCAAATATTAAAATTGTTTACATTACCTTTTTATTTGCCTTAGCAAAATATACCTGAAACAAAGAGTATAAATTAAAAGATGTTAAAACAAATTTAACCGTGAAATATAATTAAAAAAAATAAAAAAAAAAACGAGTCCTTAGGGAGAAATTGTTTTTTCCTACTTGGAATAAGATATAACAATACGATCTTTTTTTGGTCTCGTCTCTATTAGAGACCACATATGCATTTTCTCCCCAAACCCCCACCCCTCCTCTCATAGGAGTTAAAAGCAATTATAAACGATAAATTACGTTTATGTTTTATTAAAATGAAGAGCTTTAATAGCAATTTAATATAAAATGAAGGTTAAAACCCCCCCCAAAAAAACGAAGAAAATTAGATATACTTTCTGACTCAATAAGCTCTACCAACTTTTGGGCTTTTAAATCCCCATTTTAATTAATAAATAATTTTATTTATACCCATTTAATTTCTGTTATATTAAATTGCTCGTAAAAAATCATCAGTTTTATTTTTCTTTGCAAATAATTAATTGCGTCGTAAATTCGTGAATTTTTCATTTTTAAATCCACCTCTTCAGTCAATAAAAAAAATAATAATTAAGGTCGTTTATAATCGATTATTATTTAATTATTTTTTAATAATTTGTATTCACTAAATGCATACACCCCAGGGTCGAGATTAGAGATACTGACATTGTCAATATTGATAACCTCAAAAGCCAAGGGACGTTAGGACCTCATGCAATCCGATTAAAATTTATTAAATCAATGGATACCAATTGGTATAAATAAATATGCCTCGATAATGGTATCATAATTAAAATATATCTGGGTATCGTTTAAAGTCCATATGGCCCCAAATTCCGAAAAGGCTAAAAAAAAACTTGCACATATATCATTTTTCATTTCAGATTTAATTTTATTATTATAATTAATAATTTATGAAAGCAAAAAGGGCAACGAAGTGCAAAACTTTCCCATCAGAAGATTTAATTTTTAACCTCGAGAAAACTTGTTAACCATGGCTTACCATACTCTAACGAGTATGCAAATTATTTATTTTTTTTTTTAGGTTATGTAGTTTACATAAATGTCATTTAAAATTTTAACATAAATCATTTATTACCGTATATTTTTGTGTACAAGTCGATATTGGAATTTTTTTTAATTATTTGATTTCTTAATTTCTCGTACCTATAATTAAATATATGTAGTGAGAAAGTATTGCGATCCCAAAAAAAATCTATATAGATATTTCAACCGAAATACACGGTTTGAGTTTCTCAAAAGCTAAAACGCGGCGGTACGAGGCTAATATTTTTTAAGCCAGGGTCCTCGTCACATGCACTTCGAAGCTTTTCAATAAAATCGACTAAAGAGTACTAGTACTTTACTGAGGTACTTTTTTAGTTTTTTCGATTTTCTCAACATTTGCTCTAACGATTTTGATTAAAATTAATAAATCAATTATTTATTGGATGACCTTTGAAATGTATTAACCCTTAACCCCCCAAAAATGTTTAGAGTCTACTTTATTTTTGTATGTTTTTAAGTTTTTTGTTTTTTCCCTTAAACTATATTTTTTCCATTAATGTATGTACATATAAAAAATTAATTAATCTTTAAAATGTATTAATCATTTTTTTCCCTCAAAATCGTGTGGACCCTCATGGACCACGCGTACCTCGCTTACGCACGCACAAATCATCTTTCGGAAAAAAAGTGTAACTAATATGAAAGTCTCATTTATTAATTACCTCAACTTTCCTTACCTTAGGTAAGAGAAAGTTGTGTTTTCCTCTCCAGATTTGTTTACTTTTTACTTTCTCTTATCTCCATATGTAATATATAGTGAGAAAGTATTGTGATTACCCAAAAATTTTTTTCATTAATTATTTATTGAGGGATTAATTTTTCCTTGTTAGTACAAAAAATCAGAATTTAAGAGACCTTTTTTTGTCAAAAATTAAAAGATTTTTTTTTCACTTTCTTACAGAGAGACGTTTTTGTACACTCTAGTGAGAAATCTTATACTTTTTTTTTTTAAGAATAAATCCTTTTTCCACTCAATGAATCTTTGAAAATTCCAGAATCGAAGACACACACACACACACAATATCGCATACATGCGCCTCTCTCCACTCATAGGACTACAGGCAAACTTCTTAATTATTATTAGCAATTTTCAAAAGGCTTGGCACAGGCAGAAGAAAGTGAGAAATTGGTGGATTTTAATAAATATTGGTGGTGCCTTTTTCAAAAAAGAAAAAAAATCGAGTAGTGATTCACTAAATTTTTTATACTTATGAGAACTAAGGTAGTTATCTAAAAACATGATTAAAATCTAAATAAAAAATCATATGATAATTTTCCAATTGAACAGATGATTTAATATAGGGTCTACGAACAATATTTAATGAATATTTTTACATAGTAATCAAATACCAATTCGTTTTATTATCCGTTATCGATTATTAAATTTCTTTATTAAATATCAATTAATATTTGATGAATATTTTTCCCCCCTTTTTTTTTAAGTCAATTAAATTTTTTCCGATATTTAACTCATTTAAAAATTATTTCCTGTTTTGACTATAATACATAATAATGTATACCTAAATTCCAGAAGAAATAATGCTCTTGCCTCATGATCTAAGGATCAATGAAAGACTTCCCGTTCCGATTGATAAAATTTAAATTATATTTAAATAAATATTAAGGAATTATTATATATTTTGTAAAATTGGGCTTGGCTCAATTGGGGGACTCGGTAGGGTGTCGACGTTCTCCACAGGAGTTCGGTGTTCGAATCCCGGGCATTGTCGGATTTTTTCATTAAATAATAAATATATAATGTCAAAAAATCCTCCTCCAAAAGGGATATAAAGAAGAATTCTCTCTTCGCAAGGTGTATTGAGAGAGTCCCTCCTCAAACTAGGTCATTTTCCCTAGCAAGGGTTAGTTTGAATGAAAGAGTCTGAGTAGAATTAGATATAGAAGGACTTAACTAGATAGAAACGATTACAGGAGGAAGAGTTAGAGATAGGAAATAAAGTAACTTCACTGAGTTTGAAGTGTGTGCGTTTCGATACACTAAGCACTTTGGGTAAAATAAACGGGGATCCTGGTAGACGAGCCTATGGTCTAAATAAAATGAAATTGGTAAAAATAATAAAATTTATTAATCCAATTCGTCTAGAACAGTAGTTACTAGACGCCAGTCCCCGAATCAGTGCACCTCAGCAACTATTTCAAAAATTTAATTGAAGTTGTTAACAGGAATATGGCTTATTACGTGGGATTAGATTTTGCCTTTCTATTCCTTAATTCCTTTTGAATTTTAATTTAAATAGAAACTTCAATCATAGCTCATATATCAATTGACTTGAAAGGTTACACTATACATAAATTTTATTTAAATAATAGCATCCCGCATTCCGAATAGGAACTTTTTTATAAAAAAATTCCTAGTTTTAATGAATCTGGCTCTTTTTATTTAATGCAATGGATAGAAAACGATAGTGACTATGGTAAAATTATTTTTTGCTTAACTGCAATAGACATGTAACCCCCCCCCCCCTGGCCAAGAGATTAAAGATATTAACATTGTTAATAATAATAACCTTCAAAGCCAAGGGGTGTGGGTTCGGATCCCAGGCATTCCGATGAAGGATAGAGACTATCCTACTGGCTGTCTTCCCCCTTTTTCACATATCTCTGATATAAATAAATATGCCTGGATAATACGTATCATAAATAAATGTATTATATATCGTTTAATGTCGATATACAGAAGACAAAAAATAAATAAAAATAAACAAGTACACATTTGAATATTTAAACATTTTATACATGTTTATAAAATATTTACATAAATTTATAAAAGATATTTACTTGAGTACAATTTATATAAGCTTAGCATAAATTTTTATAAATTCAAAATTTTTTATTTTTTTAATATATGAATATATGAAGACTTTTTTCTCTTCTTCTATTCATATATAATTTGTCAAAAAAAATCTCATTTCCAACAGCATACTAATTCAGCTAGTCATTTATCCCAGTCGAAAGAGAAAGGACTAAAAAATAGTAGACAACTTTTGACTATGATCAAACTTTCTAATGAAAAATAATTTTCTAAGAATCTTTGCTGTTAATATTCCATGTTCAAATCTATATGGACGCTATTTAAGTTGAGAATACATTCATTTGAATTTTCGGGAGAAAACAAATTCAATATTTAGCTATAAAATAAAATTATTTCTTAGATGATATCTTCTATTCGCAAAGAAATAAATTGACCCTAAAGGGCTTTCCACCGATGAGACCACAGATATGTCGTTAAATGTAGTAGTGGGGGGACTTGGCTCAAAACCTAAAAAATCTCGGCTTATTTTATCCCGATCTAGAGATGCAGTAGACCACGGTGCAATAATACGTTTAGTAAGTGAATTGATATTTAAAATACATAAATTTACTTGTATAAAGAAGCATCCGAAGAAAGTGAGAATAAATATTAAATAAATTTTACCTTCATTTAAAATGAACTTTACATTCAAGAAACTTAATTTTTTTTTTAATGAATATTTCTGGAATTTCTTCTGGAATACGAAGAAGGAATGATAAATGAAGTAAAAAATAATTTTTCGTCACAAAAAACATTTTATTTTTCAACACACTCTTCTTTTTATTTTTATTTTTTTTTTTTAATTTTTTGATTTCTTATAACTCGATTTTTTAACCCTTCAAAATAGGAAAAAAATGATTTAATTTACAAATAAATAATTTATTGATTTTTCCTTATTAAATATTTTTTGTAAATTTTTTTTAAATCTATCTATATGCATGCTATTTAAATTTTGTTAATTTATGTCTTTAGATATTTTTTTTAGCCGCCTGGGTTTCTTTCTTTCCGTTTTTGAAATAGAATTTCAAAATGTATCGAATTTCTTCCGTATTTTCACACATTTCGAAAATGGAATAAATTTTGTCTGAATATACAAATTTCAACAGTTTTTTTTTTCTAGAATAATCTATGAAATGTTGCCTAGTATAACCACATGAGATATTTATATTAAACCTATAATAATGATTTAATGACTTTAAAGCCATCTATCGGCAAAATTGGCGGAAACTTTTTTGACTTCACTTTAATAGTGTGTGATTTTGTAACTATTTATTTATCGCTATTCTAAATATATAATATTTATAAACAAAAAGAGGGGTTGAAACAGAAATTTAATTAGAATTTTATATCCCGGAGATTGTTGATACCAGAGGGTCTGAACTAATCTGATTTAATTTTCTATGATGAAGAATGTTTTTCTTGACGAAAAGGCGTTAGTCTTGCAAATTCTCTACCCGTCGTGAATTCAAGGCTAATACCAAACGGTGAAATTTATTTGTTCAAAAATGTGCTGATTTATAATTAAAAGTCCAAGGCGTCAACACAACAGGCCTGTTTATTGAAATTATATCTTTCGAAATACGCCTCAGATGCTATATACAATATACTTTTTTGTTTTCATTTTTTAATAACAGTAAAATGGTGGACTTCATTAAAATCATTTTGTTAAATAATTCTAATTTAAATTTTTTTTCTCTTTCTCCCTTATAATTCTAAAAGAGAAAGAGTTAAAAAAATTTTTTTCAGCAAATATTGCAAGCAACCATCCATAAAGATGCTATCTTTAGTAAATATGTGAAGACAAAAGAGTTAATTATACAAAACTTGTTTAATTATCTTTCAAAAGAATAAAGAACTCATACTACCAACACACCCAATTGGATGGACATTTAGTGCTATTTTATCATCATTAAAAAGTAAAGTCAGGGAAAGGAAAAACAAATTTTAATTAAGAGATGCCAAACAAGAAAAAATAATCAAGTTTCTTGATGTTTATTCAACTTCTAAGAACAAATATGACCATTTAAAAATTCAGTAAAATTTAATAATTTGAAGAATAATATCTTTCATAATTTTTTATTTACATACTGAAGCTAATGAAAGTAATGGATTTCAAAATACTTTTGAGCTGCCCCGAAAATAAATGGTACATTTTTGTGTGGGTAGCCAAAATATAGGATACACTATAAATCTTATATTGTTGATATTTTAAAGATAACTTACACTGACATGAGTAAATGGCAGCAAGGTTTTAACCTAAATTGGCCAACAGACGCTAGTACTTTATTGCTGTACTTTAGTTTGTAAATTAAAATTAATTTTTAAATACCTTTTCTTGTATAAATTTTCCTGAATTGTACGCAAAAATAGCCATTTTTGATATTTGATATAGAAAATCTTTTGACTGCGTTCACAACGCTCTCAAGTGGACAATTTTAGAAGCCTCTAGCTTCAAGAGGTCTTTTTAAATTTCTTTACAATTACCCTCCTCCCCCTTCTTGATAAAAAAATATGTGTTTTTATGCTGTAAACGCTTAACGAAACATGAGGTCCACAGGAGTAACTTTATTTGAAACTTCAACTCTAATTATATATATAATATCTGATCATCTCGTGGATTTAAATAATTTCCTGTGGAGCTTTAATATGTTTTATATAATTTAAATTTTTTTGTGCAAGACACATACACTGTACTCAGATTCAGGGCCGGTCCGGAAAGAAGAACAAAGCCATCAAGATGCTTGCTGACAAACAAAGCCAAGAAGCACTGAATCTCAGATGAATGGCCCCTAGGAACAAGACTTTTGAATGCCCGCCGGAAGACATCTATACTCATTTTTATTAACATAGAATTGTATAGTTATTTAGTCATAATTGCCTCAGCAGCCGAAAAATTACTTAAAATTAAAAACCTGATTCGGAGAGAAGAAAGATCGAGTAGAGGATACAGGGAGTCCAGGGGGTGAAACGCCAAGTTTGGTCTGTAGCCCACAGAAGGCGGGGTACACAGTTAGTACATATATATAAATATTCAAATATATTTTCTACCTAGCTGTTATGATAGAAAATATCGATATTTATATATATATATAATACAGTGAGAGAATAATTTCTCCTCGGGGGCTAAGGCTTATTCTAATTTAAATATTTCAAAATTAACAAGTATAATATTAAGAGAATTTGAGATACGATCTAAAGTTTAAATATTTAAATATATTAATATTAATATAGTATATTTTCTAAACTCCTTTAAATATTATAATTATTTTCGATACTTTTAACTTCTTCCAAACCAAAAATATTTCGATTTTTCGTTCTTTTTATATAGATATAATATATAATAATATACTTTATTACTTTTTTTTTATACAAATAAATAACCGGTCGTTCATTAGTGTAAACTTATAAATGAAAATTACATTGCTGACCATTGCTTAAAATTTAATGAAAATTTATTTACAGGGTGGTTGTTTTATAATTGGCCCTCTATTACAATTTGTTGCTGAATTTAATATAAAGAAATTATTTAAAAAAAAAAAAAAAAAAACTGATTGAAATATTCCATTTTATATGAGTATTATTTATAATAATAAAGTTGTCTATGTCTATAATATAATAGAGATCATATTAAATTAAGTGTAGCTCTAATTTTGATTTTGGAGCAGTACTAATAATTAAAAAATATGCAAAGTACTAGCAGCCAAAAAAAAAAAGAATTTCAAAAATAATATATTTTGTTAAAATTTTTCGAAAAAACAAAATGAGATTATTTAATTGAAGATATTAAGATAAGTAACTACCAAAAAATATCTTAATGTAAAATTGTCGTCGTTTATTATGTTCTTTTTCAAAAAATAATGAATATAAAATTTTTCTCAAGATGAACAATAG
>JAAAKE020121173.1:0-15425 GCA_010014785.2 Anisolabis maritima | reverse complement strand
AGGAGATGAGAGAAATAAAAACCAAATGATATCAACCTTACATCATTTGTTTGTACATATTCCGGCTGGCCTAACGCAGAGACATCATCAGTGCAAGACCAGTTGGTGGGATTGCCTTTAATAAAGCAGCGATTGACTCAACAAAACGCAAACGCAAGCCCACTAATTAATCATATCTTGCACTAGCTCGACATTATTGAAAATAAGGTTATAGGGCAGCTGGTTTTTATTTTCCAAAAAAATATATATTTAGAGCTTTGAGGAAAGATTCCATTTGGCATGTTATTCAATGAAGTAAATGAAGGAAGATATGTGACATCAGGTTAAATAAATTGCATAATAAATATAATTATCAACATAACTCATGATAACGATTATACCAATTTATTCAGATATTTGTAAGACCTGATGATGTTATATTAAATAACGAAATCGATCGCATCGGAATTTGCAATTTATTTAACCTGACCTCACATCCATCCCTCACCTTCTTAATTTTTAGAGCATTTTCTGAAAGAAAAAGCTCTTTGTGCGTCCGTCCGTGAGTGATTACATATCTGAAACTACAATGGATATTGACTCCGGGTTTTTTTTTGCACTTGATACATCTCTTTTATAAAATTTTTATGGTTCAAGCCCTCTTGGAAAAGTATTTACCAATTTTAAATCTTTTTTTTTGTTTATTTTTAATTATAAGTGGTTTTATTATTTTTCATTCAATAAAATTTAAGATTTACCCTTCCCCTTGAATAATAGAAAAATAATTTCGCCAGGGTGAGTTCAACTCCACTTAAAAATTTATTTTTTATTTTTTAATTTCTCACCCACATAAAAATTTTAGAACATTTTTTCTGTTTTTTTTTTTTTTTATATATCAATAACATTTACTTTCAGACATCAAAGAGGCAGTGTGGTGCTATGGCCAATAAGCGCTAATTTTACATGGGCGGAAAAATTGTGATTGTTGAAATAAAAAATATAAAAATACTTGAGCTTTTTTTTTTTTGAGAATGGCTCAATTTTTCCTAGCCATAGACGCCAAAATTGCTCACTTTGTCTCTGGTTTGCATGGATCCTACCATTGTATCTTCTTTTAAACATGCAAATTCTAAGCTTATCATAATAAGCTCCTTTGGAGGGAGGAAATACTGACCTTTAAGAAGTAAAGATAAAAGATTGATTAAAAGGAAGTTTTTAAATTCGCATATGATATATTATCTTTTAATGAGTTTGAATTTAAAAAAAAGCTCACAAAAAAGTATTGACTAATTAGGAATATGTTTATTTTATTTCGCAATGGAATTAAAATAACCTTCCGGAAAAGACTTTATTAAGGATTTTGAGGAATTTTTAAGTTTATTTATATCTATGAACAGTGAGGTTTCAATGAATGTAAATTTAGAATAATTTCTTCTTAATGGAGAAAATTATTTCAAATTGTCCGTTAGAAACAAATATTTTTAAGGAGGTGTAGGCAATGAAATATTTGTTATTTAACCTTTCTTTATTGTTCCTTTTTTCTGGTTCTGGGCATGTTTTTCCCGCCCAATTTCCGACCAATATTTAGAAATACTCTTGCTCTGGGTCACTAGTCTTTATTTTTCTTCCTTACCTAGTCTATATTAATTCCTATTCCTCATTTTTTTTTTAAATTTATAATCCTTTAAATTTTTAAATGTAAAATTAATCTACCTAAATTTATTATTTAACTCTGAATCTCGACCTTTTGTTATGGAATGAAATATATTTTAATACTGCTATTTAAAACCGGGGGCATTTAACCGCTGAGCCTAAATTGGATAGAAAAAACTCATAAAAAAGCTATCAAAAGACAACCCCGCTCCTCTAATGATCAGGTCTGGTATTTTTATTAGAGTGAAATTTTTGACATGTTCTCAATGCAGTGGTGGCTCACAATTCTAATTCGCTGCTGATCCAGTGCGAATTGTGGGACAAAATTTCCCATATCATTCTATGGAAACTAGATCAAATCGTTGTCTAGACTAAATTTTATAATGAAACATAGAAATTTTACTTCATGTTTTAATTTTATTATTACTCATTCGTTCAGATTTATTTCGTACCATTCTTCAAAAAAACTAACTTTATATAAATTTATTTTTAAAGAATATAGAAATTTAAACTTTAGTCATAAAACACTTATTTTAGTGTTTTATGGCGAAACTAAAATAAGACACGAAACTTATTCAAAGAAAACGCAATAATAAATGACAAATATCAAATGACATCCCATAATATAGTCATTTGATGTTCAAACATGCGCAAGTCCTCCAAATTGAACTGTCGAATTGCGGAACGTTGTACCACTGTATTATATTGTATCTACGACAATTTCTAAGGAATCTTTGAAAAATTTCTAAAACTATCTGATAAAATAAGAAAATTTGGAATTGAATTGTATTAATAAATAAGTTAATCTTCGGTTTCACTGTGGTTTATTTGTATTAAATTCTGTGGCTTCTTTCAGGTCCAATTGAGATTCAAATCACAGTGTCTTACATTTATCATTACTTCAGATTGTAGATGTAACTACACCCACTCATTTTGAGGTATTCTCCAGGTCCAATTGAGATTCAAATCACAAAGGGTGTAGTTACATCTACAATCTGAAGTAATGATAAATGTAAGACACTGTGATTTGAATCTCAATTGGACCTGGAGAATACCTCAAAATGAGTGGCTGAGACGTTGTGTCTAATATAAATAAATCACAGTTAAACAGAAAATGTTCTTTATTGAAAATTTACGATTAAAATTCCTTAACTGTTAGCATAAAGGAAATTTTCCATTTGAGAAATGTTATTTTTCGTTTTTTCGCCTTGCAGCTGGTCCTTCCCCCAACCTTTACAATCACCCCCCTACTTCTTACCAAACCTGGTTTTTTCTCTTGTTCCATCACCTGGCCCTTGGTCTCTTATTCCGTTACAGTCACCCTTTTCTAATCAGATCGTTGCAACTTCAAGCTAGGACTTTACTAGGATTCACTTTAACTTCGATTTGAAAAACTTAAAAGGTATTTGTCCTTGATATGGGAAATTGGACTTCATTAATTTAACCAATTAAAAATTAATTCAATTTGCTTTTTTCAACATTTTGGGCTTAAAAATAATCGAATTATTATTATTAATTATGATAATTATTATTAAATGTTCAGCTTAAATTTAGAGCACCATCAGGAGTATTAAGATAGCAAATAGAATTTTTAATGTATGTTTTGTCATGTTAAGTCTCTTGTTTAGAATTCCAATTTTTTTAAATTGTCATTTCTTATATTTTCTTTTTTTTTCATATTTTATTTTAATTTTGTAATTTTCTTTGACTTTGGCCCGGTCCCTATTGTCCCCTAGATTCGCCACATAAATTTATTATTTTTGGAAAAAATTTGAGAATTTTTCAAGACTATCAACTAAAAATTTTCAGAATCTTTTCAAAAGCAATAAAATTATAAGCAGCACAGAAACTTGAGTCCTTGGAGTCACGGGAAATTTATTCAATCGGGGTTCGCATAGATAATACATTTTTAAAATAAAAAAATTATTCTTGTACGACTCGAAAATAATGAGGCAAACGGTATCTTTTGTTTCATCTCAATGGATAATTAGAAATTAAAATATAGTAAATTTCATAATTATTAAAACACTATGAACATTATGATGGTTTTGGTTTTCATATACCTCTCTTAATTATCTATTAAGATGAAACAAAAAATAGCACTTGTCTAATTACTTTTTAGACGGATAGTATATTTTTTTAGACTATCTTTTCTCCTTAAATATACCCATCAACGATCAAATCTCGGTTTGTTAGTAACGTCATAGAAAAATTGAAAATTACAGGCTTGGGAAAAAACTTCTCCTTCCTATTGCGCATTGAAAATATTTTCTTGTCCTCGCTTATGAAGTAAAACTACACATCTCCTTCCCTGATATTGACCGATGCATTAATTCTTTCGCTACATAATTATAGAGCAGTTAGTAAAATATGCGAATGGAATGACATTCCTTTAACGCATTCGTTCTTTAGAAAATTTGTTAATAAACTTTTTTTCTTAGATCCATTAAAAGATGGATTACCTTCCTGTCCTTGTGGATCACTTGCCCTATTTCGATAAAAATTAATGGATGATAATGGAATGAATTACTAATTTAATGAATTATATTTAACTTGAAATCAATCATCATTCTTTATCAAGAAGTGAATTACGTAATAAATTTTTCCTAAAGACATCGTTAAAATATAAGAATTTTTTATTTTTTTAAATAAATTTTAACTTATTTTTTATTTAATATTTTCTTTTCACTTATTTTTTTATTTTATTGATTTTTCGAAATGTCAATACTTTTTTTTCCCTCTTCTGATTATGGAAAGACAAGTTAAATGAATAATAAATAGTAGGTACGTCAAAAGTAGACAGTAATTGGGTTTCTTTAAATTTATTATTAAGATTAAATAAAAAAAAAGAGTAAAAAATTTCATATTAGTGGGTTTTTCCTTTTTTTCTTGAATATAAATTATAGGAAATTGACTGATTGTATAGGAAAATAAATTTATTATTTAGGGAAGATTAAAGCAATCATCTATTTCCTTGTATTTATGAATAATTAATTTTACGGAAATTTTCATGATGTATATCAATACTCGAATTCTAATTTTAAAAAATATACATTAAAATAAATAAATTGAAGCTATTAAAAAAAAAACCGCAACTTGTTTATTTTTAATTTCTTAATTTTTTTTTTTTATTTATTTTTAATGAAAACTAAATTTACGTATTCCATAGTAAAGTAGGTGAATTAATATAACCAGGAGCGTTTTCTTGTTGGGGAGTACTCGATCCGTATGAAGTGAGATCACTTGAGCAATACATAGAGTAATTCTCCTTCTTCCAACTTAAGTTTATGGATAGCAATGTATGCGAAAAAATATTTAATATAAATTCAGGAATGAGCATGTAGAAGTGTGGACTGGTGGGGAGGGGGGGAGGCGGAGGAATGACAGTTCACCGACCAGAGGGCGCCCAGGGCAAAGCAGTTGCTATTGAAACGACTCACGTTGCCAGGTTTTCACAAAAACACTATGGCTACGAACACGTCCGTCAATGATGCACAACACTGGCCCTCCCCCGAGAGCCCAGTATTTAATATTATTAATACTTACTCCCAGTACTTAATATTATTAAAAAAGGAGAGTATAATATAAGCTTGGGCCTCATTTGGAGATTTTTTGTTTTGGGATACAACTGATAGAATTTGCGAATTTTCAAAAGGGTTTTTATATCCCCACTTTCTTGTTTCACTCTCCTGGATCGAACCAGAAACAAAATATTTGAAAATTTTTCAAGAAATTCTGGCGCACGCTAACATTTCCAATTTTAAATATAAATTTTTCTCACTGTTTTATCGAATATTCCGAACTGAAAGAAAACTTAATATCGCCAAAGTAAAAAATTCCAGAATCAAGTGGCTGTTTTTAAAATAAGATACCTTCGTCTACCTATATTAACTTTTATAAAATCAACAACTCATCCTTATTAAATAAGTTTAAAACAAATTAAAATATTTTAATTTTTATTTATTTTATTTATAATTTTAATGCACGTTATTTAATTTATTTTTATTTAATATTTAGCAAAATATTTTATTTTCATATTATTTAAATTTTTTTTTATGATTTTATCCCTTTAGGAACATTCCTGCACTCGCGGATCTTTTTTCTCAAGTTCAATGGTTGATTTTATTGGTAAGAATCCATTTTTGTTTAATTATTTTTATTTTTATTTATTTATTAGCACTAATCGTTGTTCTTTATTTTAATCTAAAAAAAATTTATTATTTTCCATCATAAAATAAATCTTTCTAAAAATAACGAATTTCCTTCTTTCCTCTATTTAATGTCTTTTTTTTTTTATCGCTTTTGTATATAGCAAACTTTATCAGAGAAATTTTCCTCATTTAGCCGTTGAAAATTTTTTTAGTAATATTATTAATATGTAGAGCTACAACGGCTCCAAACCTCTCAGGAATTTATATAACAAAATTTTTACTAAAAAAACACTTAGGGGCTCACACCTGGTGAGTACGTGGATGGCGACCATTAGCTATATATCTTGTCTTTCTTTTCCTTTGATCTTTTCTTCCTGAAAGGGAAAAAAAAACATTAAATCTGTACCAAGGGGAGTCGACAACAGGATTGGTTTGGGTTGCTTAGAGAACAAAGCTATTAATTTCATATCAGATAAACAAATTCAAATATCGTTATTCCTGATGGGAACAAATTATTTTTTGTTGTTATAGACAAATCCTACTAGAAGTGCATTTGGTCTGTTCAAATATCTTATTGACTGTTGGTACATACAATATAGGAATAAAAAAACTTTAAGATCTCCCTTAATTTGTTTCTTTTTTTTTTCTCTCTGAATTCCAAATTTATAAAAATTATAAAATTTATTTTGAAAATGAAAAATAAACCTTAAAAAAATAAATTGTTATTACATTTTAATTTCATAAATAATATATTTGTTGATGAAACGAACTCGGGTTTCTCGCTTTTCCGGTCGATCACGATGACCATCTAACTTTGTAAATTCTCGGAATAAAATTAAAGGCTAGATTAGATTTTAGATAAAAATAACCTAGATTATAATTTATTTTTTATGCTATTTTAATTGGAATATGGCAATAATAATAATAATCGACAATTCAAATTCTATATTCATTGATATTATCTACTTTATTTTTCACCTCGTCTATTTTTTACTAATTTCATTATAATTACAATTCCTTTTTTTTTTTTAGAATAGAATGAAAATTCTCATTTATAAAATATATTAATAATCGGAGTCATTTTCTTTGTAATAAAATTATTTATACTATCCTATTAACCATATCCATGAATCATTACATATAAAATTTATTTGTTAATACTGTCCTTGTGACAAGTTGAGCAAAAACTAATTGAGCCCTTAAAAAGTTTCGATCTGGTTTCCATTCGTGTTATCTAATCAATATATGCCCCTCTACTGGATGAACAAGAAATTCTGAATGTGAGGGAAATAAAAAGACGTTTGGATGTGATAGGAGAATAGGCTTGTGATTAAACATTCCGGAAGAGACGCTTAACGGTCACAACCACCTGGAGCTTTAAAGAAGG
Organism: Anisolabis maritima; assembly: GCA_010014785.2. Classification (NCBI taxonomy): domain Eukaryota; kingdom Metazoa; phylum Arthropoda; class Insecta; order Dermaptera; family Anisolabididae; genus Anisolabis; species Anisolabis maritima. Next base: position 8,255 of record JAAAKE020121173.1, on the reverse strand, counting down.
TGACCAACGAAATTTTATAGTCGCCATATGTTGAGAAAATTCTTAATGTGACATTTCCTGCAAGGTGAATTGGCTGGGAAATTATCATTTGTGAGAAGAAAAGAAGAAATTATATTTCGTGGGATGTTTTTATAAAAATATAGTCACTTTTTTTTCAATTGTAGTTATTGTATACACTGAAGATAACACCGAAAAGCAGTCGGGCGAAAAAAATCGATTGGTGTTGTTTACACCTCTACTTTATTGAATATTATTTCAAAGCTGTTCATCTTCAATATGAATTAAAATTTTATTTAATTTGATTTTTATATAAAAATTAATTTAAGAAAAAATTTCAATTCAATTTTAAAATGATTTTTTGCATGAGAAAATCAGTTCCGTGAAAGCTCTGGGGAAAAACCTGAATTGTTTAAAAAATTCCATATTCAAGGCAAGGGAAATCGTGCATCCTCGCCAGGGCGGTAAATTTTTTATTTGCCAGTTTAATTAGTGTTTTCCTGGGTATAAAAAAAATTATTATTAAGATTAATGATAACGACAAGATCGAAATTTTTTATATAATATCAAATTTATGTCTAAGTCCGTAGTTCGTTTTTGCTTGCGAGAAGATAGGCAACCCAAATGACCAAATAATTAATGGGTTTTTCTAGAGTGAACTAGGTATGCACAGTTGTTAAATCTACCTAGAAATTAACAACTGATTATTAAGCCAGCGATTTTGAGAATTTATTAAAATAAAAATTTTCAGAAGAAAATATATGCAAAAACAAAATAAAAATTTATTATTAATTAATACTCTATTATGATTTATTTATCGTGCCTATGGAAGGCCACTTGTAATTATAATAAGAGAGAGTAAAAATTTGCCCCCGCCCTTGCTACTCCATTTACCCGTTCCTAAGTATGGCTTACAAAACCAAACGATCCTTCATCTTGATCTTTCATGTAGCTCTCCTAATTAAGACGAAATTAAAGAAACAGGTTTTTGTTTATACAAAAAATAAAGGGCGGATCTTAATTTAGTTAAAAGGGTGATGATATTTCAGATCAGTTTTTACTTTACAAATTTTTTGGAAAACTCCCCTCCCTAGTATCCATTACTTAACGCCCAAATTCGTGCTCCATTGATAGTACGAAGCATGCCTAATGTGTTAGGCATGATAACAACGACGTCATAGTAGAATGAAGGGGAGTCAATATTTACAAGCACATCAATTTTCAATATAACACTTAAAGGTTCACACCTGGTGAGTACGTGAATTAATAACCACCCAGCTTTTGTCTCTTATTTTTTCATCAGACCATGCGGCCAGCTTCTTTTCCTTTAATTTAAGTTCTTATTAACGAGAAATACAAGAGAATTTTCAACCAATTTCTTTGCTTTTCACTTTTTAACGCTCTCAGAAATAATTTTTCTGCAGAAAATAAAGTCACTCATGCGTCGCTTCTTTCTCAATCTTTTTGCATGTTCACCTTCTTTAAGAATTCTTTTAAAGGTACAAGAACATTTTTAGCTTTTTTTTGTCTCAAAAAGTTTTCCGGCTCAGACCTCCTTCATTTCTAGGTGTTGTCACATTACACCGAAACTTTAACCAGACAGAAAAAATTTAGACTCAAGAAGGAAAGGCATAAAAATCAAATAGGGTTGAAATTTATTTTAAGGAGTGTTTTTCAAGTAGAGGGGGCGGGCAATTTACTTTCTCTCCTGGACCGCACTTTTAGAACTCCTTTAGATCGAAAAAAAACTGGCCGGTCTCAGAATTCAAGATATCTGAAACAAATGCTTCCAACAAGATGCCGTACGCCTAACACTTTGCCGCTCCTCCATTTTTTGCCTCTAAGAGAAGGGCAAGGCAACGTCCATGTTTCTTTTACACTTCTCTAGAATTCCGAGAGCCGTCGTATTTGAGTAAAATAATTATTCACCCTACCGCAAAATATGAGTTTTTCAAATAAATAAATAAATAGTCTGTCTCTTTTTCTCAACAATAAAAACATACAATTTAACTATAAAATTTAATTTAGGAAAAAAAAAAGGATATCTTGTTATATAATACAATTAAAATTTGTTATCCCAGGTGGAAAAGTTTGCACTGTCACTGTATCAAACCAACCAAATCGAATTTTTTTAAACATCCACGAGATCAGAATCCCCTCCAACAAACAAGTATGATATTAAATGAAATGACGTTCGTTTTCGTGGAACCCAACTACTGCTACTACTACTATACTTACACAACCTTTCAATCTTATTTGACATGAGCCGCAATTTGATATTAATACTCTAATAGATACTTGACATTGTTATAACTTATAAAAAATTCCCTTAATTAAAAAATAATTATATTATTCAAAATTATTATTATTAGAATAAAAATAAATGTCATTTAATGTACAGCTCGCTCTTATCAAATATTAATATTAAAGCTTCTCTGCCAGTGGATGCTATTTTGAGTTCCTTTTCAAGTCAGATATGCTTGACGTAATTTAATCAAAGGTACGTTAGGCATTCATTTGAAAAGGGTTTTAGTTCATTTCATCAAATTAACAAATAATTCATTTCTTCTTTTGATATAGGAGAAAACATTTTCTATTTCTCTCTTTTTAATTAAAACAAAAAAAAAAAAATGAACAAGTTCTCTTCTTTTATGCCAGTCTTTTTTTCCTCGCATAAAATTTTTATGTCGATCACGGGATTAAGACAAGAGCGAATTATTCAGAACAAAAGAAATTTGATCTTAGGCTTTGTACTGTACTGTCCACCTCCAGTTTTTCCTGAAGCAGTATAGATTATTTATTTTTGAAATAATAATTTTTTTGAGAACAAAAATATTCGTCTCAATCGCACAATCCACACCATGTCAATCAAAGAGGCAAATGAATCGAAATGACAGCCATAGTGGCGAAATAACAACCGAAGTTTAGAAAAAATAATTATTTTAGACACTTTCTTTCACCTGGTGATGGACAACTTAAATAAAAAATTTTAACACGAACCGAAGTTTATTTACTTAGAGTTCAAATAACAAACTTAATCGCATCCCTTCCTCCAATAAAACTTTTAACTTTTTATCTCAAAAAAAAATTTAACGAAACCTGCACCTGTCTTCTGTACAAGACAAAAAAAGCAGCTTCGCTGTTAAGCGGGCTATTAATTACTTATACTTGTACTATTTAAATATTTCCATTTACAAAATTAATAATTGCTCCAATTCATAAACATTTAAAATATATTTTAATGAATTTGAGAGTTAAATCGGTCTCTATTTGTATATATAATGTAATATATATAATGCACATTATTATACTTAGATCATATGATTTCTTCAAAAAATTGATTAGACTTAAATAAATTTTTCCACCTCACACACTTAAAGAGACGGCTTTTAAGAGTACGTGAATCGTAACTACAATGTACCAACGCTAAGACTAGCATTTCATCACTTCTTCAGGTTCTACAGAAAATTCTTATTAAAATTAAATGTTATACTATGAATATTTATTACCACATAATCTATTTATGACAATATTCTTTTTTTTATCTAAATACAATATCCTATGTTTATCTAGGATCAATGAAATCTTCACTTGATGAGAGTTAAATCAAGATTTACTTATAAATTCAATTTAAATGCCCTTTCCTGTTTTAATTTGCATAATTATTATCAAAATAATAAATTTTTTTTTATTCTGCATTATTCAAGCTTAATCAATATTTCTTATTTAATAATATTAATAATATTTTATTTATTTAAAAAATATTTTTCATTTCAAAAGTGGCATTTATAAAAATAATATACATAAGCCACGCTAAGTATAGACTACAAATATAAAAACAAGAAAGGAAAAAAATCACATATACAAATTTTATAATTTTATATCATCTGTTACATTCAGAGGTAAACAAATGGAGTAATCTTACTAGTTTATTATACTAACTACATAAAAACACAATAGTCGTACTACTCCCTTTTCATGTGGGTCACATAATAAACTAGTAAGATCACTCCATTTGTCCACTTCTGAATATAACAGATGATATTTTATTATAATAGAGAACGCTTCCGACTTTTGAGACCCTTAGATAGTTCTAAACAAAAGAAATCCATTTGCCATTCCTTATCATTTGGTTTTAATAGCTCTAAAAAACGTATTTTTTTTTCTTTAAAACATTTTATAAATAGAAGCAGAGTCACACTTCCGAGAGGAAATTAACGTTTATCATGATGAAACCCAACTGAATAATAATAATCATTTTTGTTTATTATGAATATAATTAAAACCTAAAATATATTTTAAAATTTGTTAATCTTCTTAGACACTAGTTTCCAAACTCTATTTTCCACAGAATTATTATACAAAATTTTACATATCGCATACGTAACCCTCTCTACTTGGTTTACCATATTTTTCCCATGTCAAATGAGGACAAAATCGCATTTGAGATCAGTTTATTAGGTTTTAACTACACATTCTAACAGGAAACAACATAAATTTTACTTTTTTCTGGTGAAAATAAATAAATTCTAATAAATTCCTTTGTTAAAAAAAATCAATAACAAAAATAAAGCTTTACTCTTCTTACTTTCAAAACCCAATATGGCAGTTTGTTCGCGCTTTATTGGCTAGATGGCCTTAATTGACATATATGTATTTTAAGTTGTTATTTCTGTTATATTTTAATAATAATAATAATAATAATAATTTGAGTAAAAGTGCGGAATTTAAAAATCTGGACATTTATACACATTTAAAAAACTCGGCCGGATTGAAATTTAAGGTTTAAAAAAAGAGGACATGTCCTGGGAAAAGAGGACGTCTGGTAACCCTACTCACCACCATGTCTATAAACATCCTAATGGGCATTTAAAAAAATAAAGAAACTATTCAAACATGCACGTATAAGGTAATCAAAATATACAATAAATAATTATACAAATTGTACAAAATAAAGAAAATATATACTAGGGTATATTCGAGGAGAAGCCATTTGGCTGCTGTTGTTTAAATATCCAGTTAACATCTAAACTACAGAATGGGGTAGTTAGTAATTTGAATGATACGCCGATAAATTTTAATTTTTTAGAAAATCCGAGATGAGTGATTTGATTTTTGTTTTAGACCCAAGGGCTCATGCCTGGTGAGTACGTGGATTCGCGACCATGCGTTTCCCGAGCTAGAGCTATTATTTCTTCTCCCATTTCGATGCCAAACTTTTCTCCGGCATATCTTTTAATTTAATGAAAGAGAGTGAATAGTATGGAAAAACTCGATGAATGCATAAAATATTTAAGGGAGATTTATTTTTGTTATGATATAATCAATATATATAAATAAGATTTTTATTGATTTTTATATATGCGACCGCTAGATATAAAAAATCGTTATTTTGTTACCAAAACACTTTATTGATTTTACATTCTGTGTTAAGTGTATGTATGACTGGATAATTTGTTGAAAGAGATGAAAATAAACGAAGATGCTGCTGAGTTTTTCTCTTCACTATATTCAGAAAGTATATTTGGGGAGTGAAATTTTGGGTATCATTTAACTTTTTTAATTTGGATTGTCTGCAGCGAACCATGCCTACAAGCTACGCCACTATTTTAAAAATAATAAAAATTATTTTTTAATAGATCACCTAAAATAAGAAATTATTCAATAAATATATTTTCAATGGTGGGGCCGCGTGCAAATTTGACTCCCCATTTATAAGATACCTTACATGATTTGGCCCACCTTTTCAAATTCATAAAAAATGACGTATTAAATTAACGCACTGGCGCACAGTACTGGCAAGACATTTTAATTAATTTTATAGAAAGAGAAGGCTGCACTGAACAAAATATCACTACGTATATAAATACTATTTCTTTGTATAAAATATTAAACATGCACGAACATCTGGCATTCTCATAACTAAGGAAGAAGGTCTCGATCCGAAACCGAAACATCGACTGGAAAAATTTCTTTTTTTTACTCTGGCTACCATCTGTTATCCTATTTTTCTAATTAATTTTATAAAATTGCGTTGCAAATGTGAGAATGTAAATAATTGGATGGGTGTCAATAGAGAGAACCACTCAAAACAAATTGCAAAAAATAAAATTAATAATAAATAAATAAAAAAAATATCGAAATTCCTGAAAACAAAAGTGTCAATTAATCCTTTACCTACTATCTGTTTCAAAATTAATTATTTCATCTTAATCTAATTTGGAGAGAGAGACATAAAATCCAAAAAATAAATTTCATACTTGTTAAAGCATGAAATTTGATCATTTAGGTTTATATGTACAATTTCTATTGTTGTATTTTAACGGGTAATTTAGCGTTGAATAACTTTTTTTTAGAGAAAACTAATCTGTATAATATTTTTAGAAATTTTTGAAATTTATTTATTAAAAAAAAAAAAATGAATGAAATATTCAATGGTCAAAGTATTCCAGAGAACAACAAATTTTAACTTTTATTATAATATATATAATAATATATTATTATTAAATCAAATTTAAAATCACCTTTATAATAGAAGTTCAAATTTTTTATTTTCTGGATTTAACTGCTTTGACCTGGTAGCTAAATCTCGGAGCGTGCATTTTGTTTCTTTTTTACTTTTTCCAATAATCCTTTTGTCCTGCAATGACGTAAGCAATATTAATCAATAAAAAAATTCCTTTTTCTAAGGTAATGACAAATCCATTCTCTTAGAAGATAAATAAATAATATTTATTACTTTCTTTACTAAATGATCTTTCTTCGGCTCCAGGGATGTCCGAGGGGTTCAAAGCACGGGATATTGGTCTCCGTGCTCAAAAGAAAATTTTAAGTCGTATGGCCTCAAAAAATGTAGCCAAAGTTTTCATCGATGACACAACAAGCAGTCTTCTAGATAATGTCTACAAACTCGCTAAAGCTTACGTGAGTATTTATTCTTCATACTTATCAAGCTTTTCATTTTTAAACGATATTCTTGGAAAGGAAATCACTTGACCAGAAGATTCTAAGAATAGTAATAACTTGTATCTTTTGTTAATTGGATCTATCGCTAACAATCTGCTGGAAGTAGCTATTGGCTTATTAACATTCGTTTAAAAAATTTTTTTATTTCTTCTCAATTGAATAATTTCTAGATTATTTATTTTTATTTGGTGATATAAATAAAGGTAGGCTCAGCCCCTTCCTAAATAGGAGCTTCAAAATAGGGGAGTGTTTGGAATATTAAAAATTACGGATTAGAAATAAGTGGGTATTGAAAAAAAAAAAATTAGGGGGCCAGGTGGATATGGCCCAACAAATTTCGATCAGTGGTGGGCCTATGAGGAGGGGGAGGCCTCTCCCACTTGTCCCTTCTCTCTCTCTCTCCCAGCGGCAATAAAGTAAATTTTTACTTTTTATATTAATTTTGTTTTATTTTTTTTTCAATTAAGTGTAGTAATTTAAAAACTTATTAAATATATATTCAAATTTAAATTAATTCTTAAAAATTCTATATATCGTTGAAATCAGAAAAAAATTTAATCGACTGTTCCGATTAATCGATTATTTTTAAGAAAAAAAAATCGGTTAACAATCAATTAATCGATTATTTTGCACAGTCATAATTACAATAATAATAATAATAACAATTTCTCACTAAATATGTACAATATTTTAAATTATTTTTAGCACTAATTGTATCAGGCCGTTGACCCATTTCCAGTTTTTACATTTATATTTACATTATAATTAGATTTCTATTCTAGGAAACTAAAAAAAAAAAACTACCTTTTAATTACAAGAGAAAGAAATTGAAAGAATATATTATTTCAAAAATCTTATTTTTCTTTCTTTTTACTTTTTCTTTAATAACTTGTTTGTTCAAGTACTGCAAAGAAAGTTAATAAATATAGGATAGACTGGAGTTCGACTCCCGAGGGCCATGGGCCACTTGATCCACCATCAAAAAATATACTAACAAAATAATTGTTAAATTTTTTAATCAATTTTGATCCTAAAGAGTACCATATTAAACCATTTTAAGAATTAAAGTCATCTTGCATCTTTTATAAATATATTATAATCATAAGAAATATTTAATTTAGTTAATATAGAGGTAATTCCCACTATTACATTGAGACCGACCATCCTGATAGCCGAATAGAAGTCTGTATATTACTGGAATATCAAATGAAAAGAAATAATAAATATATCTTAATTTTTCATTTCTCTTACGCCACAAAATTGTATCATTGGATGAAAATTTTAATTTGCTT
>JAAAKE020121162.1:0-15426 GCA_010014785.2 Anisolabis maritima | reverse complement strand
CTTAAATCTTCTTATTGATTTTCCACACTTTCTTTTACTCTTGCTCTTCTTCCTATTTGCATGCGACTGATCTTTTGGGGACGCTTTAACATGAATATAGTTACAAGATTTTCCGATAAGATTTAATACTAGTAACGCCATCTTATGTAAATCCCTCAAAACTTATTTGTACACCCAATACTATTGATATGCTATCCTGTTAAAAAATGCTTTTAAACTTTCAAAACGAATCATTGCGGGGAATAATTAATTCTTCTGTGCAAAAACAGATCTCTCTCTTTTCTTTGAAAATGATTCAATATTCTTAATTGCAATATAATTTATATATAGATAGAACTAGATAGAACTAAATAATGAAAAAAATGAATATGAAAGTTTAATGAATAGAAAAAAGGTTCAAAGAGATTTCCATTTAAATAATTTTTCCCTTCTATTAAAAAAAATACAAATTTGATCTCATGAGCTCTAAATTTTTACTCTAAAGTGACATTGATAAAAGTTAGTGAAAAATGGAATTAGAAACACCAAGCCCTATGCTATCTGTTCCAATAAGTTTACAACCGTTTAAATTGTCAACTGGTTCTTGACCACTAAAAACATTGGACCAAAACATCTCTAGGCTGAAAGTTTTATTGAGAAACAAGCTAAAGGGTAGCTGGGTCAAGGACCTTCATTAACTTTGGTGGAAGAATAGAGATTTACCTGAGTATTAGCGGACCCCCCACGATCACGAGTAGGTATATCCCTAGCTTGAAGTACCCTGACGGTCATCTTGCGCATAGGAGCATCGTAGGCGAACGCCACTTCCAGGTGACCACATTTACTGACAAGTTGCGCTTCAGCCGAAACATTCGCTTCAGCGGGCGAACTTGACGCTCGTAAGTCCGGTTCATCGTAGAGACCCTCTTGGGGCACCACCACGATGCACTGTCAATCAAAATACGTCAATTACCAATGACTCTAAGCTATAAAAACTTAGCAGTGCTCTCTAATGGATTAGAAACGTTTGAAATTATTATTAAATAAATTTTGCAATAATTAAAAATTTATTATAGGCCATTCCAAAAACAAATATTCTTAATTCGGTATATGTATTAAGTCTTTTGGTCTTAGATGATTCCAATAAAATATTTTAATTAATTTAATTAGTAATCTAGTTGATTATTTAAATAAAATACATGTAGATAAAACAAGAACTTATCATCTATTATATCAAAAGTAGACAAACTTTATTTTTGGGTTGAATTTATGAGTTTGTTATACTATCTACAAAAAAATACAAGACAGAAAATTTCTTCGTCTTTTTCATTAATTTGCTACCTTATGTTTTTATGTAGTCGTAAAACCAAAACCTAGAGCCTGGCCACTTTTTGATGTAATTCATTTGATAAGACATCACACTTATGGAACAAACAAACAATTTTCTAATAAATCCTATTAAATCATATATATATATCCGAGAATTCACCTGAAAGAATCTTTATTTTCATTTTCTCCAAATTTTTTTATCTTAGATAATTGGGCTTTTATAGTCTTTCAAATATTATAAATATAAATACCTATAGCTAAATTTGATTGTTGGGGAAGAATACCATTCAATTTAAAGAATGAAATATCAGAAATTTATTGAGGTATTTCAAAAAATACTTCGCTCATCTGCAATGCAAATTATAATTTCTGGTGCTGGACTATAGCATTTGCATTACATAACTATAAACATAATTTTCACTGACTGCTCGAAATATCTTCACCAAAATGTTGATAAATTGCCTAAGGAAAGCCCATCAATGAAGAATAATAATGCAGAATAAATAATTAAAAATATTTGATTCCAGTGAAAAATAAAAATTATAATAAGTAGAATTTTGTCAAATAATCATTTAAAGAAAATTATCTTCGGTTCCTGTCTTTGGAGATATTTCGAGCGAAAATTATGTTTATAGTTATGTAATGCAAATGCTATAGTCCAGCACCAGAAATTATAATTTGCATTGCAGATGAGCGAAGTATTGTTCGAAATACCTCAATAAATTTCTGATATTTCATTCTTTAAATGGATTGGTATTCTTCCCCAACAATCAAATTTAGCTATAGGTATTTATATTTATAATATTTGAAAGACTATAAAAGCTCCAATTATTTGCAAAGAGCCCCAAACTGATACTTTATAAATTAGTATTCAAAGACCGTTTGACCCGAAACTTCTTCAAGTGAATTGAGATTCTTTTTTTTTTTTTTTACTTTTTTTTTATGACTTCATGACTAATGCAAAAATTTAATTAGATCATTTATAATTTGACTTTTGTACTCTGTTTAATTTAATTTACTTTCATATGAATTTTATTTTTTAAAGAAGAAAAAAACGTAAAATAGTGCAAGCTTTTTTTCAAAGAAATGTCTGCTCCTTTGTTTTATTGTTATTTAAAACTTTATTTCAACTCTTTTATTTTCATTATAGAATATTTACGTATTTTCGTATACTTAAATAATAAACTTAGGGTTTATTCTAACACCAGAGGTGGCCATGAATTTTGATTTTTAAGAGAGAGAGGGCGTTTTTTCATTTATTATACTTCCATTTTAGCCTGTTTTGAAAATTGAATTTTGAATTTTAAAAGGAATATATTTAAATTAATCTTTTTATTGTAAATTTGGAGATTTCATGATTACCTCACGTTATTCATAGAAATTGGTTTTCCTCTCTTAAATCAACTTATCTCTCCTCCCTCTAAGTTGAAATTTAAAATTTGATATCGATTGAATGGCCCATTTAGAGAAATCTGTCCGTCACTTGGCACTCAAACGTCTTCTTGAGAAAAATCATTTATCAAAGCGTTTTATCATTCCAAAAAAGAATTGAATTGAATTGTATAAAAATCTTAAGTTGCAATAAAAAGGCATTATAGAAGAAAGTATAATATTTATTATCAAATTTAAAGAGAATTTATATACCATTTGTCATGAATTTTTATGAAGAAAACACAAAAACCCAAAATTTTCGGGACTGCAACCTTTTATTCTCTGAAAATAGCAAAAAAGAAATAAAAAAAAAAAAAAAAAATAGGTAACTCCATTGGGGAAATGGAAAAATTGATCTAATTAACAATATCATGAGTCGCAAGGAAAATTAACTTGGAAAAAAGAATTAAATTATTCCGTTTGTTAATATTATTAAATTAATGGTTATTTAATCAATTTAAAAGGTTTTTTATCTTATATATTTTTTATATGAAAAAACTTTTATTAAAATCAATTGCAACAGAACGTTATAAAAAAAGTGGTTTAGAGTTAAGAGATTTTTTAGCAACAAACTTAAACATACTTAAGCGTAAACTTCGTGAAATGTTTCATTTTTCTCTTTTGAAATATTAAATCTTACAAAAGGTCATTCCACCTATTCAATTGAATTTGTCAATCTTAAGAATATTTAAAAAAAAGTGAAATTGAACTAATGGTATCAAAATGTGTTTTGAGGTTCCCTCAGTTTATTTAAGTACCTTGTCTGTGATTCTAGTACGCGTCTGTATAATTTCTTTCATCCACGACTCAAATTTAAAAACTAACTATTCAATTGTGCTGAAATTTGAATGATATATGTATAACATTTGTTTCTTGCAACTTTGTTAAAAAAGCATTGCTCCTTCAAACAATATTCAAAATTAAAGAATTTTTTTTAAGTCATTTTCGGCTACTGAGGCCATTATGACTATAATATACATTTATATATTAAATACAATTCCGTATCGGTGGCTTCCAAGGGGCGTTCAATAGCCTTGTTCCTCGGGGCCACCCATCCGAGGTCAGCGCTGCTTGGCCTTGCTTGTCAACAAAGATCTTAGTGGCGGTTGTTCTTCTCTCCGACCAGGCCCGCCGGCATATATTTAATTAAATAATATATATATTCCTATTAAATATAGCCAAAGAAAAAAATAAAAAAAAAAAATAAATAAATAATATATTAATTAAATTGTATGAGGTATAAATATAATATATTTGGCATCCCTCATTTTTACATTTAATTAAATTTTAGTCTTTTGACTTAATTAAAGGATCTCTCTACTATTATTTGTTGGTAAATGGTTGGTAAAGTTGACCCGACTTAGATCAACTTTAGTTTAATAAGAATCTCTTATAAGTTTTGAAATGATAAGGAAAATTTAAAAAACTTGTTTCTCATTATTTGCTATCTCAATGGCCATACATATCCTATTTATATATCTAAGACGTCAACAAATAAGATAACACCTTTCCCTTAGTTCAGAGATATATTATTTAAGTGTTGTTCGCTCCCTCGGTGAGGAATAAAATTTAAATTATATTGGCTACCAATTTATATAAAAAAGGACAGAGTCTAAATGACCTCACAGGCCGAAAAAATAAAAAAAATAAGATGGCTACTAGGTGGGTATCCTAGCAATGTGAAAAAGAAAAAGTAGTAAATTTAGAAAATCTAAAAATTCTCTTTTTTCATTTTTTATATATTATATTTTTATTAATTTTTTCACGAGTTTCTAAATTTAAAAAAATGTTTGATTCGGAAAGTGGGATTGACCCGAATCCTCCGCCTCTCTCTTTCTTCTTCATAAGTCCTGAATTTTTGGTTATAATGAATATAAATGAAAGTGCTCAAGCAAAAACAAGAGCCAAATGCCAAATGGCTGAATATCTACCAGTCTGTCACTCACGTCCTGGCTCTCAGGCTGATGATGCTGTTGTTGTTGCTGCAAGTGTTGGTGTTGATGATGGTTACCGATGTTCACGGCGGTGGTGTTGTTAGCAGCAAGTGCCTCTCGCTCTTCATGCATACTATCCATGAGTAATGGCAATTTACGATAACCACCGGCGCCGACATTCACGCCACCGCCGGTTCCACCACCACGTCCATCGCGGTGCCGTAACGCATGTGACTCCTCGTCGCCGCTTGTCGTCGAACACGATGAAGAGGCACTGCTACTGGCATTCGCGCCGCCGTTGCCACCGCCACCGCCTCCATTTCCACCCCCACCGTTGCCGCCGCCGCCGCTACTGCCGCCACTACCACCGCCCACCTTCCCTTTTTCTGCTAGTGAGATTAAGTCGGCGCCCGAACTCGAACCGGAGTACTTCCGTCCAGACTCTATAATCATATCATCTGTCAAATTAAAATCTTTCCTCTCTTACTCTTACTTTTAATAGATACTAATCATTATCTATCTTTTTTTAAACATGGAAACACATTTACATAAATGTTTGGGAAATTGATTAAATGGGAAATATCTTGGAATTAAAATCACATACTCTCATTTTAGCCGGGTCAGTCCCGATTTCACAAATTGTCTTAGTGTTCTCAAAAAATATATTTCAAAGAAAAGAGAAAAAAAAAAATCAGACAAAATAGCTCTGTCACTCTTCCAATATTTTTAATTCGAAGTGTAGTATTCCTTTTGTTTAATGCCATTTTTTGGGTTAAATTCAGTTTTTTTATATATCTCTGGAATTAGGCTAATATCAATGAAGACTAATGGCTGTGGAGATCTTTGAAGAAGAGTATAGAAAAGCTAACAAAAATTAGGATTAATAAATCTGGCTTCTAGCAAGAATATAATAATTCAAACACTTAATAATAATAATAAAGAATATGATAAAACATCCATTTCTAACCCAAACCCGATGCTCCCAAAAAAAGAACTGTAAATTAATATCCTGATAACGAGTGCGATATGCACTCGAAACATCAACGAGAATAATTAGTAATTTTTGTTATATAAAAAACTTAATTTCACCCAACAAATGGCACTAAAAATAAGGAATACTACACCTAATCCAAAAACATTGGAATAATGACAGAAATATTTTGTCTGAATTATTTTTTTAAATTTTTATACCAAATTTTTTTTTTCGTTTTTTAAGAGTAAATCCCCTTCCTCTCAATGAATTGTTATAAAATTTGGACCAGAGTTGGTGACAAACATGTTAATTATTAGCATTAAATTTCAAAAGAATTGGTCCAGAGGATGCTACGAAAATCCTGTTTCTTAATAAATATTGAGAGGTCTTTTGCCCCCTGCGGACCGATTCGTTCCAAATCTTATTAACTCCTTATAGACCCTCCTACGGCTCTAAATTTGTAAAATTTCATATTTCTCCGGGTAGCTCCAAACATAAAAATAAAAGAGCTACACACATATACTAATACATATTATGATTTTTTTGCAATTTTGACAAGTAAATATATTTTTAAAATATTAGTGGGTTAAATTTTTCTTGACCATAATACTTGTGTCTTACTTTTATGTATAATAGTGCGAAAAAATAAAAATTTCTCCTTGGTATTATCTTGAAATAAGATTCTATCCCTATTTTCTTAATGATTCATCAAATAATATCTAATTCCCTTTGAGATAAATACATTTTCATTCTCACAAAGATTATCCGGTTATCTCAATTTTAATATCTCGCAATCTACCGGAAGGTCATATGCTTTAGATTTAGGTCAAACATAAATAGACTTTAAGTATAGGATCTTGAGAATTTTATAGCTACATCAAGAATCAAGCATGACGATATAAAAATAGGGCTTAATGACATTTATATTTAAGTGACCAAAAAGACATTTCATATTTAACCACTAGAATTAACTAATTCGTGACAACCTGAATTGAAAAGTTTTTAATATAACCGAATTTTGCCTTTTTTTGTCCATCTCATTAGGAGCAGTCCAAGGGCTAACTAAGGGACAACAGGGTTTCGTCCTAGGTCACTTTGAGTTGGTAAAATAAGGTCTTCAGGCAACTGGCAAAATTTTGTTGATATTTTTGACCAAGAAATTTAAAGTTAGAAAATTTCTTCCAACAAAGTTCAAGTACGTAAAATTGAGTCATTTAAAAAAAGAGAAATTTTATTAGGATTTTTCCCTAAAAAATGCCTTAACAAAGCCCCTGATTAGAAGAATACTAGATTTACATTCCCACTAGGCGCATACGGCTCGTTCTTAGCGAAATGGGGCCGAATCGCATCGCACTGCAAAAATCTCTGCATGGATTACTTTTATACATTTCCTGCACTAAATCGTGCGCCTATTAATATGTTACGATCCGCTATTATGCGACCTACTTTACACTATTACTATTATTTGATATTCCAAACTTCTATGAGGATTTTACAGTGTAAAGCGATACGGCAAAACCAGACCTAATGTATGCCTAGCTTTATACTTTACAAAATAAAAACTCGCGGCCTCACTTGATAATTCCTCCAATTTTTTGACATATTGTACCTAACCTTAATAACATAATTACTTAATTATTTTCTCTGTGAAAATTTTAGAAAAAATAAACACTAATCTTGTCTTTACTTGATAAACACATTAAATGCCTAAATGTTTTATAAGACATTAATTGCTAATGCAGCAATTATTATCCTCTGAAATGAAAATGGCTAAGCGTAAGCTTTAAGAGTATAGTCCTAGTTTCAACATACAATTAAGAAAATAAATTCAAGCAAATGACAATTTTTTTATTTCATTCTGAATCTTTTTTTTCACCATGTATACACATAAAGAAAAATTTTATTTCGTCTTGTATCAGAAAAGAAGAAAATATTAATCTATTTCTTATTTAAACTAATTTCATAAGAAAAAAAAGTGGGAGAAATGCCGTGAAGTAGATAAAGGAATCCAATTAAAAGAATTTTTGGCCCGATATATTTTATTCTACCTTAATCTACGTTTCGGGGGTTATTCGATACCCAGCATCAAGACATAGGCCGTTAAAATAAGGTTCATGCCTCTCGTAGACTAGGGCAAAATAAAATACAGTATATTGGGTCGAAAATTGACTCTAAGATAAAATATCTTTAAACAATTATTAGTCATATTGGAGAAATGGAAATTGCTTTGGGCTTAAAACCACTCGATTTTAGGTATTTAGGCTATGCGTCTATATAATATCGATTTAATGCTGATATAAGAGTGAAGAGTCAACTGGGATAATTTCAGAAAGGGAAGAATTTCGAATTTGCATTCTATGCATGCCCAATGCTTTTATTTATTTATTTTCTAAGTCAATTTGGAGTTCAAAGGGTCGCCCTTGAACATTATTATGTTCATATAACTCTCTCAAATATTCATTAATTTGGACATTATTATATTCAGATCCATAAAGAAAACGAGGCGTGCCTTCGGAAAGTCCCAAATGAAAGGAACGAAAAATGTCGAAAATGAATGAAAGACAATATATTTATTCAGTGGCAGATTATTTATAGGTCCACAAAACAAAAATTGAATAACAATAAAAAGTTTGACAAAATTTATTTTATTATCACTAAATTTTCACAATTTCATAATATGTATTATGTACCTATTTATATACTTTTAATTTATATCAATATTAATGTATTATATTTTTTCCATCGCATATCTATCATACAATTGATTTCCTATCGCAATCTTCATGAACTTAAAAGAAGGGCCAATCAATAAACCCTTTTGTCGATAGTCCCTGACCTAAGGTCCTTTTAAAAAAAAGATAACTCTTGTAAAAACAATAATAATTGATAAGAGCGATGTTTCAAATGAACACGTACGTGAATGATGCCTGTAGTTGGGTGTGTCAACTCCGTTGTTTCTAGGATGCGGGTGGAAATGCACTGGACCGTTACTGATCCCACAGTTACCGACAGGAACTTGTGTTGAAGTTGCTGCACTGTTGTTTTCATTGAGCTGAGCACTGTGCAGTGATGCTGACTGTTGAAGACGTCGCAACACATCTTCCTCGCTGTCGGAACTCGATTCTGGCTCCTCAAAGGAATAGGCCTTACCTGAGAGGATTTTAAAAAATATTAAAATTAAATTATTATATGTCAAAGGAGAAAGTTATCTTAAGAGATAGTAATAGTAGATCAAACCACAGCTTAGTCCGTTAACGTAGAATCATGTATTTTTGAATTTATATTTCGTTAATCCAAGTTTTTTTATTCTCTTTCCAACTAAACCAGAGGGTAATTCCCCCCTAGGAGGGAATTTGAATGTTTTACGGATTTCGAGATGCTTAAAAAAAATAAAATATTTTTCTCTATATACTTTTTTTGCCCTTTTTTTTCATCATAAATAATTTTTTTTAATTATAAGAGAGTGATGTTTTTTATCCAATTTATTTATATTTTGAATTGTATTTTTTTTTCGTTAAGGTTAACTTATCCATTTTATTTATTTCATAATTTTTATTTACAGTTTTATCTTGGCACTAAAAAATAGTAAAAAAAAATACTTATTCATTCCCCCAATTTATTATTTTTTACTGCAACCTTCTAATTACTTTAAATATTCATTATTTTTCAATCTAAAATATTATTTAACAAAATCATCAATTTTATTTTCTGGAAATAATTTTTGAAATGATTCTTTTTAGACTGGAAACTTTCATATATTTACGCCTATAATGACAAACAAATAAAACTATTAATATCTCACTAATTAATAAACTTTTTCGACCATTACGAAATTACTACGTATTTCAAAAGGAGAAAAATAATGTCGAAAAGAAGCCCCTTGCCTAAGTATGTGGTCCGCCGTAGGCGGACTGCCCATCTATAACTCAGTTAAATAAGACAGATTTTACGATTTAGAGTTTGACGAAGAACTCATTTAAACGTTAAATTGAATTTATCAATAAATGTGTCTCCCTTCTACCTCACAGCTGAGTTGATGGCATAAGTTACCCGAGCTAAGGTTGGCATTTCTACTATCTCTTTATCAGTCTTTTCCATTCTCCGAACCCCAACATAAATATTTCGATCCTAACTTTGATTAAAAGTTGACATCGAGTTAAAGAAAGAAGTCTCAAACAGTAGACAAATAAAGATTTTTCGGCTCCGTTTATTTCTTTAGATTTTCTTTTACATGCATGTATTTGGTTTTTTTTTTGTTTGTATATATTATTTGTTCATTATAAATACATTATTATAAAAAAAATTGGAGTGGTTTTTTGGAGGCTGGTACGAATTAATCTCATTTCAATTAATTTCAAAGGGAAAATTAATTTGAGATACGAGCTTTTTGATTTACGAGCTCGGTCTTGGAATGAATTATCACTGTACAAATATTTTTGGACCACTTTTAATGTTATCACACCCTTCCATGTGAATCCATAGAATCGGGACATAGAATAAAAAATATCTTAAATATATATATAAACTTAGAATATATATCTATATAATTTAATACATGTTGATAAAATGAAGATATTAACATCTGAAGCTTAAATATAAATCCGAATCAAGTCCTCCTAACTGACATGTTACTAAAAACAGCTATTCCTAAAAATAGCTTCATTTTTGCCTTCAGAAAAATCTCGAAAATCAAAATTGGCATGATTACTATATCTTAGAAATTGGCAAAAAAATTCGGGATAGGTGGCAAAAGTTGGACAAGTGTTGGAGGAGTGAGGAAATATAATTAATCTATGATTAAATCAACAAATATGAAATAATATATTTTAATCATATCGTAAAATATATAGAAGAAAATTCTTTATTAATAAAAAACAATATTGCCTGAAACACGTTGATACATAACAATATTCTTTAGAATATAAAATGAAAAAATATTTGTTTTATTTTAAAATATGAAAAAATAAAAGAATAATAAGAATAAAGAGAAGAAAGTCATAAAAAAGAAAAATTTAATCAAAGAAAAAAAAAAGAAATTACCCTATTGCAAAGTTAAAATGTAATTTCAAATAAGAGAAAAAATTTCGTACACCGAAATTTCAAATAACATTTAAATATGACTAAACGGGAATGTAATCAGTAGCACCCTGGCAGAAGGTGCCCAAAATTTCTGGATTACTATTTATTATCATTAGTTTGGAACATATGCGAAAAATAGTTCAGGTGTAAATAAATTAAATCTCTAAGATAGCAAGTTTAATTCTCTATTTTTTTTTTAGAGCTAAGCGGATAGGAATCTGAAGTTATTCTACACAACTCAGTTCAAGTTATTCTTGTCGCAAAAAATTAACCAACATTTTCAGAGTCCTCTTTGGGTAGGAAAAAGGGTAATATTCTCACACCAAGCAAGTAACAGACACAAAGGGCGCGTTAACTTTGGAACCCGTGGTCGGATTTTGATGAGAATTTATTTAAACTATAGAGAATTTTTCCAGGTACATTAAAGACTATATATATATTTATTAGAGAGCTCCACCACTATAGCTGAAACTGACGAATAAATAGCTGCTCGGAGAGAGGATAGAGCACTAGACTGGAGGATTTTTTAAAATTTAACTGAAGTAAGAAAAAAGTGATACGAAATTAAGGAGTTAGCAGGGGCACCCAAGGGAAAAAAAGGGAAGGGAAACTAAATATTAAAAGGAGTTCAATAGGAACGAAGCTGAAGGCTGGCGCCACATATATAATATTTTTTTATTTAAATACTAGGGGCTTATTTAAAAAATTGGCTCACCTAATTGTTTCGTTCGCGAAGCGCGTGTTCCTAGGGGCTCATCGCAACAAGGAAATCCTCCAATACTATAAAAACACCACTTTTTATTGAGATAGAGGAAGAAAACGAGCAGGAGGACGACAAATGCTGCAACAGCGCCGAGAAACGCTGTCGCCTCCAGCGGCACTGCAAAAAAAAGAAACCCACACACATATCAATTAAAATATTTTTTTCAAAATATTAAAATTTAAAAAAAAAATCTTTTTCGGGATCTAAGTCCGGTTAGACATTGTCCATATTTATTTAAATTAATTTGTAGCCAATATAATTAAAATAAATTTTATCGTTTAGGTCGGGAAGCGAACCACTGACTCTTGGGACGTGAAGCGAAATCTCTACATCTCTTCCACGGGAGAGAGGCAAAAATAAATAAAATTAATTGCTATCTCTACTCAAAAAATGTTTCCACCCTTACTATAGAGATGGGAAATTCTAAAAGAATATTTATTATAAAATCATAAACCTTTTTTTTATAACATTTGATTCGTATTTTATTTATTATTAATCACAAAATGTTTCTTCTATATAATAATATCCATAGAATGTTTCCATAAATGCATACATAATAATGTTATGTAAATGTAAAATTAATTACCTCCCCTTTTTACAAATTATTTTTAACTTTTTTGTAAATAACAGAGTAAAACATCAATATAACGCACAAATAATTTACAATTTAGATTGACTTAAACTAATTTATATATGTGATATACTCGTATAACAATAAACGCTTCGAAAATTAAAGAACAAAAAAAGAAAATTAATTTGCTTGTAAAAACGTCAAACAAGAGGTCGAGCTCTCTTTGGAGGAAAAATAAAAGGCTATTTTATTATATATCAAGAAAAGGAATTGTTGGTAGATGACGCAGAAAATATTTCTATTTCATAATGCTGAATGCTAAGTTCTACATCTGAGTATTAAATTTATTTAAGACTATTGACTATCATTTTATTTAATACAATATATTAATAATAAATATGGACTGATAGTGGTTATTGCCATCGTTTATATACAAATAATCATTAATAAATGTCCTGGGATGCAGAAAAATAAAATATTTTAATATATGTTCCGAATTCTTGTGCATATAATATAGTCTGCACATAATAAATATGTCCAAAAAGACAAGATCATGAATTCGACTCCTGCTTGAGCCCAAAACAAAAAATTCTGACTAGACTCCGTTCTTGGAACATTATATATTGAAAACTAATAACTATTTCAAATGAAAAAGTTTCCGAAGCTATTTAAACAATTTTAATCCTTTCGAATAAAATTTTATACCTAAGTTTTATAATAATCTCTTTGTTTCATTTTGGTAATAAATGACAAATTAATCGCTCTAAATTAAATTCTTTTAATCTTGTAACAACAAACTTCCCTGCTACTACCTTCCCTAAACTTAATCTCCAATCTTTCAAATCCAAGCTCAACAAGCACCTTTTAAAGTCCTCACTCTTACTCCTGTTCTTGCTGGTTGCTTGTGACTGGTCTTAATAGGTCCATTGGACCTTATGCCTTCATATCAATATATATAATTATTTTCTATATTGATTTTCTCAAAATTTAAACTTATAAAAAAATCTTAAAATACATTGCTAAATGCTCATATGTAAATTATACAACTTATCGTAAATTTAATAATAAATTATTTCGTTTATATCTTTAATAAGAAATTATTTAAACCTAAAAATTAGGTTAACATGTATATAT
This sequence comes from Anisolabis maritima, assembly GCA_010014785.2. Taxonomy (NCBI): domain Eukaryota; kingdom Metazoa; phylum Arthropoda; class Insecta; order Dermaptera; family Anisolabididae; genus Anisolabis; species Anisolabis maritima. Next base: position 2,233 of record JAAAKE020121162.1, on the reverse strand, counting down.
TAGTTTCATTTACATATCTAAATATTTATCTACCAAATTGTATATTTTATTTTAACTTGTTTATAGTCAGATTGGGTTTTTGATTAATTACGTCCCGAAAATGATTATCAAACCAAAAGTAAATGCATAATAGAAAAAATTCCCATGTGATTAGCCTCTTCTTAACGAGTGAGACGTTGGTGGCGGTTCCTCTTTACAACAACATTTGATCTTTTTCAGTTGAAATTATATAAAATTTCCATCCAAAACACCTTAACCTTCCCCTCCTTACAAAATGTCTGACTAGGTGTAGGTACAAGTATTCCTCCTCAATGAAGTACTTCTTTTAGGTTGGAAGTTATTCCGGTACTGGTCCCTCGTGAAGGAGAACAGCCTCCTATTAGGTATGAGATATAAAAATCGCAAACCTCCTATGAGCATCACGTAAGCCGGCATTAATTGCGAGCTGGTTCTACAAGAAAATCTGCTTACCTTTATGAGCCCAACAAAGCAATTGTTTTCTTTTGATATTCCTTTGCGGGCCGCCCGATCGCTGCACCAATATTCCGCCAAACATCGTCTTTCACATTTTATCGAAATTCGCATTTTTTGGTTTCAGATCGACCAAATTGATTGATACGTTGCAATTAGCTTGTGCACATCTTCATTTAATCATGCTAGGGCTTACGAGAAGTTCCCGAGGATCCTAGACACCAGAGTTCTCCAAGAGAGACCGCTAATCTGGGGACCGGCGAATTTTAGAAATTTAATAAAAGTACGTTTAATAAATTTAGACACTGGCAAAGAAATATTTGATATATATTGGCTTCGCTCCTTATAGGTAGGTACAGATAATGCTGGATTCAGGAGGCCCCCCGTAGTGCATCTTCTCTCCTCGTAAGTTCAAGCAAGAAGCAGGCTAACTCGTTTTCTCGTGGTCTTCTCTTTCCGACTTTTTCTCTGAGCCAATCGGGGAGGGGGTTATCAAATTTATAATATTATATATATAATATTATTAATTTTGGGATCACCAAATTTATTATAAAACTTGTTTAATGTATTATTTATTGGACTCGTTTTCAACTGAATGGTAGAATTGCCTCCCTCTTTTATAACGTCACGTCTGCGCAAAAACTATTTCAAATTCAAATTTCTATTTATTTTGTAAGAAAATTTAACTTAATTCAATTTATATTTTAGATGCAAAATGATTAAAATCAATATAAAAAATATTAATATATAAATAATTCTTTCAAAGATGTAGTATAATAAATGTTAAAAAAAATTCCCTAGATTGTCTTTTTTATGTGATTAATAAATATATATATATATATATATAACTATTGCAAAATTGTACGGAATGGATCACATTGCAAAAGATTTTGAAATGCAATTCGGACAGATTCAGTTCCTTGTACTCTTAGCTATTGATTTTTTGTTCTAAATAAATAAAATACAAATTTTAATCTTTATTTTTGTAAAAGTCACGGGCCACAAACTTGACACCATTTTGAGTTAATCAATGACGTGCGGAAGGATAAACAATATCCAAACGTATTTTTCTAAAGAAATTACAACTATTATGCATATAAAAGAAACTAAAAATTCTGAAAGAGTTAAAAAATGTCCGCTTTAAGCATTGGTTATTGATTTTTTTTTTTAATGCCTCGGTAGAGTAGGTTAGAAATATATTTACACTTAACACTCATATATCATTTAAAATCCCCCCACCTCTGACAGAGGTTAGAGATATTGTCAATATTGATAATCTTCAGGGGGATCCCACGCAGTCGACTGAAAATTTATTTAAATCAATTGCATATAGGCCCGGTGCCAGGAAACTCATGGGGAAAGAGAGGGAGGAGGGGTTTAGAAGATTTTTGTGAGAAGTATGGCAAGTGGAGTATTGTCTTCAAATCACTTTTAAGTTGTAAAATTAATTTTTTTAAAGATTCATTTGTTAAGTAAGGATATTATTTAGTTTTGATTTAGAAGAATAACAAAAAAAGTAATAATTATTTTAATTTTTTTTACACATGCAATGTGGGGTTATTCCTAAACACTCCTCGCCCTCCAGCGTGCCACCGGCTATGATTGGATACCAATAAATATGCTTGAAAAATTTGTATCTTAATATATAAATAAATTTTGTTTAAACCCTATTAATTAATTAAATTAATTTTAATTTAAAATTTCACTTCACACACACACACTTTATATATATATATATATATACGGTTGGCTGTATTTGTAT
>JAAAKE020121140.1:0-15427 GCA_010014785.2 Anisolabis maritima | reverse complement strand
CATGAGTTAACCAATGAGTAAAAAATTTGCACTAAAATCTCTATTTTTCTTTTTGCTTAAGTAGTGTGTAAAAAGAGTATGCAAAATAAATTAAGTTCATTTATATTTAATAATAATATGGTTTGATATAAAATGTTATTAAGTTTATGAAATATCGAAACATGATTATAATCTTTTTAAATTCAAATTAGTTTATTCGTGAAATTAGCAACAAGAAAATTTATTTTTTCGTTCTCGAATCTGTTGCTTATTTAATGCCCATTCTTCATTGGTTAAATTAAGCTTTTCAACTACTTATATAATTTCAAATAAGAAAATAAAAATGTATAAAACAAAATTTATTTTAAGAAAGATGGCTACTAAAGAAAGCGTATTTTAAATCTTTTTTTTTTTTTTTTCAAAAAAATATTTTTTATATTATTATATTATATTTTAATCATTCATCAATTTTATCCTATAAAATAATATTATTATCAAAATAAATGTCTAGGTTTATTTCTTATTTTAAATTTTTTGCGTTTATTTAGTCAAAGTTTTTATGGTAAAAGCGACATATTTTCTATTGATAAATAAATAAATCTTTTATTGATAAAATCATAACAAATTGAAAAAAAAAAATGTCATAAATTACCTAAAAATCATGTGATATAATAAAAAAACAAACCTCAAATATATATTTTATCAAAAATTGTGTCTTTAAACAAAAGTGGGTTTTATTTATTAAAAAACGAAAAATATAAAAAAAAATTGATAAATTTTTTCTGCCGACCGTATTATTTATTAATTAAAAATAATTTATTGAAAGTAAATTACTTTCCATTTTCTATGTATAACTATTTAATTGTCTTTTAAAAGATCACAATAAATATGGGATTTTATACTATTTGTATCAAAATAAATTGGACGTATTTTTTAAAAAAAAAAATTAGAATATATAATTCATTCAAAATGACAAATAGATAGAGCACAAAAGCACGGATATCATAGTATCATAGGGTGTTTATGAAAATCATTATAATTAATGTCCTTAGAAAGTTTGTAGAATACAAATCTGAAACACACTAAAGGGTATTGAATCAGGCTAAGCCACAAAACTGCCAATCATAATATTTACTTTTTCTAAATATAACCTAATCAAATTAAATGAATGAAGAAATACTTAAACGAAAAATAAAAATCATATAAATATTTTTATAAATAATTAATGACTCGTGCTCTGATGCTCAATCTCCTAAATATATATATATAAATTATTCCAGACAATCAAGTATTTAGGCAAGGCGTCAACTAGTTGATTAAACCTTTATTATTATTATTTATTTTATGAATTTTTTTATTTATATAATGAAATGAAGATTTAATTTATTTTGATACCGATAGTATTATTAAAATTTTATGTATTTGGTACTAATTACTACTATACTATTATTATGAACAAAATGTACCAGGACAATTGGATTTAAATCTACCATTTGAATATATATTCCTATATTTCATGCTAGAAGAAATATCATTTGTATTTGTGAAATTGATTCGCACAATATATACGGTTTTTGTTATTTCTGTACAGTGGAGAGTAGCTTCTTATACTCTTGAAAAATAGAATGATTTTTAATTATAATTTTTTTTGAAATGTTCAAATGAGGTCTTCGCTGTTTAGATTATTGAATTTAATTAATAATTAATATAAATTTATATAGTACTTGAGATAAGAAATATATTTTATTTATTATATATATGTATAATTATTTTAATTATTTTGCTAAGAAAATGGACTGACAGGACTCGAATCATGACTTTTGGACTTTCCCTCCAATGGTCTTCTAATTAAACTACCGATCTACTTTTAGCTAATCACTATATTTAAAGCTTTGAATTGATATCAAATTTATTTTAACAAATACGAACCATCCTAAAATATTACAAAAAGCAATGAATGATATATAAATATGTAGTATGTAGTCGCTAAAGCAGCAAACACATATTTCCACTTTTCAAAAAATTGAGCCACAAATTAAATTTTCGAGGAGATTAATCGTTGACATAGTTCTTGATAGTAACAACTATAAAGATGAAAATCACTATGAAGTAACTATAGCAATAGATCGATCAATTTGAATCTAGTGAAATTGATAATTCTTTTTTTTTTTTTCAAAATGAGATATGTAATGTTGCTGCTCAAAAATTTATGAAAATTTGATAGGCTGATTGTTGATTTGTCGACTATTTTAAACGAAGATATCGTAAGACAAAGGGCTGGTAGCCCTTGATTAGACTGAAGGACGTATTAAAAATATATATTCATTCAGCGATTGCAATCATACATTTCATCAAGTTCTAGAATAGGAAGAACTTGATAATTTTTTAAAAGTATTAGAAATAAAGATTTTAGGTGAGAAGTTAAAGGAAATTTATTCTAAAATCTATAGAATAAAAAGAAGTCATAGTATTATAAAAATGCATCCCTTATTAAGGCAATGAGAATTGCATGCTACCTGCATATGTTGGCGAGCCCTGTCGCAAGAAATCACTTGAAGCATTTAATTGATGTGTGAATTTAGATTTTCATCTTCTTTCTTTATATTAATATTTATAAAAGGGCTATAACGGTTTAAGATCATGATTTTTTAAAACCCATGAATTAATATTACTTAAGGGGTAAGACCGCTACTTTTGCCATACGATTGCGGTGTTGTGTGGACATCTCTAAGCATCTTCTACAATCTAAATTTTAGTCTCGGGGCGAGATTTCTTTTCTTATTTACAAATAACATGTTTTAGTTAATATTAAATAATGACTAATTCTTGATTAAATTCGAAATAGGAACTGAAGGTGTTTGGGTGCTAAATTGTTTAAAGAATTGTGAATATCTGATAATAATTATGTATGAGAGAATCAACAAAATAAATAAAATAAATAAATAATATTAATAAATAAAACAAAAGTTGAGTATTTTTAAGTGTCCCGATACTTTTTGCTCAAGGTAGCTATTAAAATAATTATAACATTTGCTTGCATTCATCAATTTTGTAAATGTGTGTAAAATAAAAATTGTAACCTAATGTAAATATATACATCATATTTCCTCTTGTAAAACTCTTCTAAGCTCTCTTTTAATGTATTTTTTTTAGTAATATAATACAACATTCTAAGAATTTCCAAGTTTAAAATAAGTTCACAAAGTGAATAAAATTTATGTAAATCTTATTAATAAAAAAAAGCTTAGAAGAACATAACTAAATGAAAAAAAGATATATACTGCAGGCCAATATAATATATATATATATATATATAATCCTAATATACACTTAATATTAACAAAATTCTTAATATACCAAATCAAAGTTTGAATGTTATTTACTTTTATTATATTTATATAGGTATGTGTGTGTATGTCATTTTGAATTATAATACTAAAGAATGCAATTTTATAATAGAGCCAAATAAAAATTGGTTACATAATTGTAGTGTAATAAAAAAAAATAAAATATTTTTTAACATACCGGTATTAATTTTTCAATAAAATTTTGTTAATAGTAAAATATTAGTTCAGAAACTTTACTTTGATCCTACCAAGAATAAGAGGTGCGATGGATAAGTTTGTTAATTTAAGGGATGGAGCTGATGTTATGCCAAATTTAATTTGGCATTAATTAAAATAGTATAACAAAGTTTAGAAGGATTATACTAAAGTTTCTTTTTGACGAACAGAGGGGAATATTTCTCCCATTCTTAACGCCTGCTATGTGATTGGTTAAGATTGAGGAGAGCAGTGGTCTGACCTGAGACAAAAATCACCGAGCTCTTTGGTGGGGGTATATTTGCCTAACACTGTTCTGAAGTGAGAGGGGTTTGTATTGGTCAATGAGGTTGAATACAGTTTGGTATAGTTGATATATATATATCATCCTGGAATTAAGTGATACCAAAAAATAAAATTACTTAGGCGATATCACATCCATCTCTTGGATTTAATATTAACTTATCAATTGCCCTTCATATATACCTATATTTATCACAACGATCAAAAAGTATAATTATTTTAAAAAATGACTCCATTCTATTCTTTAATAGGATTTTTAAATATTGTGATTTAGCTAGTTATAAATATAAAAAAAATTAAAGACAAATAAAACTCACTAAATATAAACCTCTTCAGTAAATGCATTAAAATAATATATTAAATTAATATTTTATAGGAATTATTTTGGTTTTGGTGAGTTGTAAGACTTCTTGCATTTGTTTACTTGTTTCGTATCCGAATTGATCTATACAAATACGATTCATTGCCGCAATTCTAAAAAAAATGTTAAATTAAAATAAGATTAAGATATAATAATAAGATTATTAATTTATAAATTATTAATTAATTAATTAAGTACCTTCCACCAGAAATATTATGGAGAAATTTCCAATAAGAAGGCCTAAGATTTTTTGGCTCTACTATGGCGGCATGAAATAAAATTGCCGTGGAAAAACAATAAAGCAATATTCCAGCACCGGGGATATTCGGAATATTTCCTTTTTCTACTTGATCATTATAAATAATCTGTAAAATAAATAATAATAAAAAAAAAAAATATTGACCAAATGAATTCTAAAGCTCTTGGAACAAAAATTTTCAAGCTCTTAAGGTCTCCCAAAACCAAAAAACCTATTTTCGAATCGACACAAATAATTTATCAAGTTGAAATTTTAATATATTAAGATTAATTTTAAATCATTTTCACCTTGAAGATCAAAAGAGAGCAGATATCATTTCTCTTATTTAAGTAATAATATATTATACAAAAATCACTTTATATAAAGGGTTTGATTTATAAAAAAAAATATTCAAATTCTTTTAGGAAAGAAATTGTTTTTATTTTTTGAGATATGGCACGAAATTAAGGATTTTTTAATGAAAAAATGTACTTAAGACCTAATAATAAAGGGCGAAAAGGGAATAAAGTATTTATTTTTGCAATGAAATCGAGTATGAACATTCTTTAAGGATATAAGAATTTTAACTTTTCAATGGATAGGAAAATAGGAGATTGTAAAACAAAATTTATAATTAAAATGAGATATAATTTGTGAAGTGCCGAAAGGACGGAACTCAAGGCAAAAGGAGATGTGCTACTATCTCATTCTTAGTCATAAGAATTAAAATTAAAAATTATAATTATAAGATAGATAGATAGTATAAAATGAAAAATTGCATTGACGAAGGAAGATTTGATGACATATTACTTCCCCTCATAGCGTCTGACACAAATTTAATTTTTATAATAAATTAAAGATTGAATTAAATAAAACTAAAAATAATATGGTTTAAAATTAAATTAGAAAATAAATACCTGAAGACTTTTCCACATAATATAGAGTGCAATTGAATTATCGGGGAAAAAAACAAATGTAAGTCCAGCTAAAAGAGCAGCAGGAATAGCATGTGCTTTGGAGTCTTTATTATACAATCTCCTTAGCATACAGGAAACCATCTAAAATATCTTTATTAATTAAAAAAAAATTATAATATCAACAATAATAAATAAAGAAAAAAATAAAATACCCTATATATTGCTGAAAATCCCCCTAGAAAAAATCCTAAATTGAATGCATCTTTATGTATAAATTGTCTTAAAATAAGTTTAGGACTTTTTATAATTCGTTTTATTTGAAGTATGATTCTTAAACCTACTTGAAGACCATAACCAATGGAAAACATTTTTATGAAACCCTAAAAAATATAAAGATTTCATTTAAAATTAATTACTTTTTATAATCTTTGATTCTGAATAAAGAAGAGTTGAATGATAAAGTGTGGTGAGTATATAGACAAACAAAGTGGGAAGAACAATAGTTGATCATTTTAGTGGTTGGATGGTTCGTGGTAAATAAAAAAAATTTCTATATAAAAAAAGAAACAACCTGTTTCCCTTTAATAATTTCTTTGTTTCTCAGTATTTTTAATATTCGTATTACTCACCTGTAAAGTATAATATATGCAACTATAAGGATGTAAACAACAAGAATGTTTAGGAAGGGATTTGATTTGATTGGTAATACTTTTTAATGAATTTATACAATCAAAGATGACTTTTTTCACTGGATTTGATAATACGAGTTGTGGTTTATTCAAATATTCAATTTCTTGATTTTTTCGTTCGTAATTGTACTCTTCATATGGACCAATAACAAACCTAGAAGATATGAACAATGAACAATTTAAACAAAATTTAGCAGCATTGAATGTTTAAATATAATAAAGTGATGGATATATAGCTATCACTGTCTTTCTATTGTTTAATTGTATTTTAAATTATTTCTTTAATTATATATTTACTTAAAAATAATTACATATATATATATATATTATAAGGAATCAGGTACCTAATTAATGAATATATAGAATCTTTTTTATCGTGTACTCCTCGATATTTATATAACAGCGCAGTTAAAGAGATTGCAAAAATAGCAATTTCTCCATGTGGAATTCTTCTCATTAAACCTCTACTTGTAGCCATATTAAATAACGTTTCTGATGCCTGAAAAAAGAGAAAAATTATAAAATGGATTTATTAAGTGGTAAAATCAGAGATAAACTGTTTTTTAATTTGAAATTTAAAAAATATAATGGTAATAACCTATATAATTATATATAGTCCTGAGTCTTACCTTTACAAATACAAATATGAAAAGTAAAATACACTTCAACCAAGAAATGGGAGAAGAAAAAAGTTATTGCACATAATCAGCAAATTTCTTTGCTCATTTATTAAAAATATTATCTAAGGCAATATATACTTCGAGAGCTTAACTATTTGAACATCACAAGTCAACCAAAAGCTTATAAAAAGACATGTCAGAAAACTATTTTTTCTCAAGGAATACTGATTCTATCCTTGATATTTATTACCCATTGTGGGCTAAATAGTTCCTCAGTCTATTCTCTAATTATTTTCCTTAAAGGAAAGGAGACGGTTTGAAAATAAAGACAAAAATATAATCATAAATTCTTATTTTTGTAAAAAAATTTATTTTTAATTTGAGTTTTAAGAAAAAAAAAAATTTATTCGCATATTTTAAAACAATTAAATTATTTATATTTAAAAAAAATTCAAGGTGAAAAGAAACTTAGTTTTATTATATATGCGTATAATTAACGGATATATTTTATTTCAGCAAACAATTTTTTTACAAATAACCTTGAAAATTTATATTTTTAAATGAAAATGTTATATATTCTATCATTGATTGTATTTAATTGCATTTTCCAGGCTTCCTATGAGAGAAAGGTCTTAATAAGTAGTTTTTATTCAAAAAATTTTTTTTATTGCCTAATTATTTATCATAATGAATAATTTAATTCCATAAAGAGGAATTGAACTTTGATTTAAACCTTTGTTTATTGTTAAATTAATATAATAAAAACTGATTTTTTATTTTTAAGTAAACTGGATAGTATTAAATGTTTGCCTGTAAAGAATACGATCATGTTTCAAAAAATGTTTGGGGGTATTAATTGTAAAAGCCAAAAAATGAATTCAATTCTTTGTAACTCCAAATCGATGCCTCACTATTAAAAAAATGATAAAATCTTTTTTTTATTTACATGTATATTTATATATGTATGAAGCAAACATCAAAAAATTTATTTTATTATGAAATTATTTGCTTAGAGTTTGCATAGGATGATATAAATATATATATATTCTTTAAGGTTTCGGCAGTTGGATGTGGAATAGTATTTTCACGGTTTTGGCTTAGGTTGTTGAAATTAACTCGACGTTTCGGCCCTTCTTTCGGAGCTATTATCAAGAATGGGTGATTAGGATCCGGATCATAGCTTGGCTTGTTTTATGGGTCGCAGTCTTCCTGGTTCCCAAATTTAGCCAGGAGGCCTCTGGATTCTCTGTTTGTCCCTGAGATAGGAAGAGTTTGATTGGATCTTGAAGTGTTGGTGTTTGTTTTGGGTTGACTTCGGGGTCTCAACTAGATATTTCCCAAGTATAGATGTGGTCTCGTCTTAAAGATGAGAGTGAATGTCCATCCCATCCTAACCACCCACTCTTGATAATGACTCCAAAAGAAGAGTCTAAACGTCGAGTTAATCTCAACAACCCACGCAGTCTAACCCTTGAAATTGCTATTCTTATATATATGTTAAATGTTATTTTATAATTGCATATATATTAAATTGCCAGATTATATAAGGGATTTTTTAAGCGATTTTTCCAGTCTGTTATTTATTACAAAATTTTTTTATATAATATTCTCAATGAGATTACTGAGAACTGTTAAATTTAATATAATTTAATTAATACTATTGTTTTCAACAGTTTTGCTTATTAAAAGTATTGTATTTAAAAGATTAACATTATAATTTCATTTGTTTATAGTACAAAAATGTTATTTTAATAATAAATCCATGCTTGTCGATATTTAAAAAAATAAATTTTTAAATATACTAAAAAGATTTTTGTAGTCTATCATTCTGACTTAACCGATTAACTATTAGTTTGTCATTTGAAAACTGATTAGGGTTCGTTTGGAGTTCCAAGTTAAAACCTCAGTTAAAAAAAATTTTTTGCTTGATTAAAGATTGCAAATTTTCCTGTCCACCCATAATTTTCCATTTAAATTTTCATTTCAACGCTCTCTAATTTTCCAGTCCTACCTGATGCCCAAAAATATGTTTACTTTCGGATAAATTTTCTACACAATAATGAAAATCCGAGTAATCCGTCCTCCTCCCCGTCGATTAGCGATTATTGAAAAAATATCCGATTAGTCGGCTATAATCTGTAATTTCCTTTCAGGATCTTAGCAAATTTTTTGTTGTGTTTTGTTCTTAAGTATGTGAAACAAGGCTTTTATTTAGGTCGATACTATTTCTTAATGATTCAAGTTATTGAGAACAATTAGATCATCTTCAGTTTTAGAAGGAAATTTTATTAAAGACTCATTAATTTCATTGTCTTTAAAAGAAGTGGATTCATAAATTTCAATTTTATTCAATTGTATTATTGTACAAGCTTGATTGGGAGGTCCACACAAGAATATATTCTTAAATTTTAAATAAAAACTCAAGTACATACAAAATTTCGGCCATTTTATTATAATTCAGATAAGGTCAGATAACAAAGATGGGATAATTCCCAAATTTTTATTGAACCGGTATAAGAAATTTAGATTCGACTCATAAAAAGAAATGATTATCTTCTCGCTAAGTATAACTCATGAAAAGGCTGGCATATAAAAGGGAACTAAGTCCAGTTTTAGCTCGGGTAACTCGTGGTCGCCATCCACGTACTCACGAGATGTGAGCCCCTGAGTGTATATATTAAATTAATAACAAGCACACTTACTACATTAGTAACGTAGAGGCACAATAAGGCTCTTCGGGAGGGCCTTTCAACGAATATTGAAACATAGCTAGAAAGGAAGGCTGGCCAAAATCCAACAGACAGGACATTAAATTCCCCTAAAATTCGCCTGAAAAAGAGAATAAAGGAAAAATTATGAACTCACCCAAGAAATACATATATTTTATTTGATTTATAAACAAAGTTTTGACTCAAAGTCAATTTTTAATTTAAAAAAATTTCTCTTTTTTGTAATTGTAAAAAAAAAAAATGAAAATATTTATAATCAAAATAATATATGTAATCTTAAGGACACAGTAGACTCTTGATGTGATTTTTTATTTGTTATTTTTCAAGTTTTGGGCAAAAAATTTTCATAAGGCTTGCGCATTTTACTGTAGAGATGAAATTTAAAAAAAGCAACGTAGTAGTATAGAGAACATTATTTACATTGATTTCAATCCGCCCTGATAAAGATAATATTAATTATTAGACTTTGAGAGATAAATTTTTTATTTTCATCTCCATCCTTTCCGAAGCTTTGAATCAAAGGATCATATTAGCGACGAGCCTTATATTAAATCATGTAGGCCATGTATTATCGAGTTTAAATTTTAAATTATTGAAAATTAATAACATTTGCAAATGATAAGATCCCAAAAATTTGCTATTCTTTTTCCTTATAAAGATCATCTATTATAATATTAGAAGGTAAAAAAAAATGCGCTAGTCCCTAAACGTATATATTAGAAATGAAAAAAATAAATCTTTTACAAACGTTTGAAGCTTTTTGTATTTTAGAAATTTTATATAATGTGAAAAGCTCTTATAATATTAAGCTTTCTATCAAGAAACCAAGAAATAAAGAGGTTCTAGACAGTTCAGAAGAAAGGGGTCAAAATTGCAAAAAAGAAAATGGGATTTTGAACAAGAAGTAATTGCAAATAAAAACTTTTTTTACCCTCCCTCCTAAAACAAAATGCTTTTTTGTACCCTCCCTCCTAAAACATTATGCTAGAGAATTTTAGAGAATAATTTATAACTCCCAGATTTATAAATATTATATGGTAGTGAACAGCAAAAAAAACCGGAAACCTTCTTTTTTTTAGTTAAAATAGTAATTATGAATCTTTAAACTCTTATTTCTGTTTAAGAAGTTATTTTACTATAAATAAATTTGATCAAAAAAAAGGAATTTTTAAAATAATAATTTTGTTAATTTGAGATTTTCTTTTTGTCACTTCTAAAAGTTTTAAATATTGTTTGTGATAATGATTGCTAATTTATTGAGAAATTTATTATTCAATTAATTTAGGATATTTTCTATTCAAGAAAATGGTTTTGTCGAAAGAGGATATCGCTTAAGCAAAAGTGGGGTTTAGTATTCGCTGCCAATACATTGTCAAGTTCTTCAGGGAACCAAATTTAACAATACATGATGTTCTACAACGCTTAAAGGACTGGTCGTCCGAAGTGACAACTGCAAGGGATGATCGTTTTGTGTCAATGTCGATCTTAAATAATCAACATTTAACTGCTCCTGAGATACGAAATAGTCTAGAGATGTGTAAACAATGAATCGATAAGAAGGCTCAACGAGGTTCGTTTACTGAATAGACGTCCAGCATCTGGTCCAAAATTATTACAAAGTCATCGGATACAAAGGCGTTCTTTTGCCAGTCATCATCTTCATTGGAGAGCCAAACATTGGGGTACTGCTTTATTCACAGATGAGATCCGAATCAGTCTATACATTCTGATGATCGTGATTGAGTGTGGAGCAGACGAAGGGAGCGTTACTCTACTTGTGCAGTTCTGGAATCAGAGCCATTCCAAAAAACTTCAGTTTTGGTATGGGGTGGGATTAACATTAACCCTATTAGAGAATAATGGTATCATTTTACTGAAGAAGAGGTGCAGCAGCTCATTATCTCTATGCCAAGAAGAGTTAGAAAGAGTAGTGAAAATGCGACAGGTGGAAGTACTCGCTATTAAAAACAAAAAAAAAAAAAAAAATATGATAAGAAACATTTTATTTTAAATTGAGAGGCCAATAATTGTAAAGTTGAGTGGATGTGTTTTTCCAATTTTTCAAAAAAAAAGAACTAAATTTATTTATTTTCTTAATAATGTAATTTTTTTGGACACATTTTATTTTATTTATGATGTAATAAAGTTATTCACTAAAAATAAAAAATAAGATTCATTTTTTTTATTTTAATTTGAAAAATATTAGTGTCCGGTTTTTTTTTGCGGTAGTGTGTATTAAAACGCTAACCAAAAACGTTTGAATAAAGTCAATATCTCTATTCATTAATTTATTGCATAGTATTTATAAATAATGATGTCAGCTGTTTATAAGTCATTTAGTTTACCTAATAATCATTCATATTACTATTAATTACTTATATTTTGAATATTAAGCATTCACACCAAATAATTTCAATATTTTAGAATAATGACTAAGCAGAGTTTTGTTTGAAGTAGGAATGGGATAACAAATTAATTTTCAAAAATTTTAACTGGTTAAAATAATAAATAACTAAAGGGGTAAAAAACCAACCAGGTAAAAATAAATTAAATTTATGAATCAAGTCCAGCTTGACTTGAAATAAAAAAAAATTTGACATCGATTTTTTTTGCAATCGCAATACTTCCTCACTATATATTTCATATATAGGTAAAAGGAAGTAAAAACAACCAAAAGAATTTCAGGTCGTGAAGGATTTTCTAGGATTAATTCTTTCTTTAACCAACTAATGACTAAATCATATTTTTTAAAAGGTTATAATTTCTGATACTTAAACGGTTAAAAATATTTCTGAAATTTTCAACCGTGTGTATAATGAAGGGAGAGAAACAACTTTTTCTTGTACAATGTACCTTTTAGTATATTTATATTTATTCGTTTATATATATATATATATCGTTTATAAATATTTATTACCCTATCGTTCTCATAAATATCACCTTTTTCCATGAAAACAAAATATTTTTTTCCTTAAATTAATCTTGAATTTGAAATGGGGTCTACTAAAATTGGTTAAGAAGGTTGCCTTATGCCATACCATATGTCACAATGACTTTTTGTATAATAAATTTGAATTAAAATGGGAATAATTTTTTAATAAAATGACAGTAACTTAAGAAACAATTAATATTATTTAGGCATTGAATTCAATAAGATATGAATGAGTATGGCTAGTGTATTTATAATTCTATATTACATAATAATCAAAAAAATATTTGAAATTCATAGTAATTTTTTCATACTTTTTTTTTCAGAGAAGAGTGAGAAGATATCCTTGACCTTTGAACTTCTAATCTTGCTTACTTATCATTCTTATGGTAATACAAATTTTAAATGTATGAAAATTAATGAAATGATCATTTATTTTTATTTTTATATTTAACAAGAATTTTTTCAAATTTATCAAAAATTTTTTATCTTAAATGAAAAAATGATTAAATCTTTGGATAATAAAAAATTATAGTTTTTAAATATCTTCAGAAATAAGTAAAATATGTATGATATAAAAAAACCCAATTGAATATTTAAATAATTTTTACAAAAAAAAAGTTGGATTTTTAATAAATAAATTACATTTTCAATTGAAATATGGTTTATTTGTATTAAATTATAAGCGATTTGATTTAAATACAAATTATTGTTGGATTGTGTGGATGCTGTTAAGGAGATTGTTTTTTCACCAATTAAACGAAAAAATTCCTAATTTTGAGGCGTTTCGGCCAAATTTTATTTAGCTATCACACCTATCTATATATATTTATATATTTAGTCATGATAATAATTGTAAACGGTAGAAATTCTTTAATATTTTATCGCATATGTATATGATAAAATGTAATAATTGCAATATTTTTTTCAATGTTTGTCACTTAGTCTTAATGGACTAGGGGCCTGTAAAAAATTTGTTTGAAACGTCTTATAAATAGCAATTTTTTCGATTAATTGGTTAAAAAACTGGTTTCTCAAAATCCAACAATTACCAATTTTTAACCACAAACTCTTTTATTTAATACAAATAAACATTTAATCCGAAAATGTAATTATTTATTAATGAAAAAAACTGAAAGCTTTAATTCCAAAATTTCTTTTATTTTAATAAAAAAAATAGATCAAATCAAATATATAAAATTATATTCCATATTTTGATAATTAATTAAAATATTATAATATGGAAGAAATAATATATATATATTTATATATATATATTATAAATATTATTACCTTAAAAAACATGCGAACATAGTAAAACTAAACCCATGGCAGGTTAAAAATGCCGTGGATTGTAAAATTCCAAAAAATGTTCTACTAAGTTCTTGTGAAGTCGGAATTTTACCTCTCATTAAAAGAGCAAGCTAAAAAAGGTGATAAAAATTATAAACAAATTAGTTAAATGTAAAAAATTATTAATATGAGAAAAAATTTAATTATTTTAAGCTCAAAGGTCTTTAAATATCTTAAAAAATATGTAAGAACAAGTTTTTTTTTAATAAGGTACACCTGGAAATAAGCGAAACAGCAAATTTGTATAGTTCAAATGTATTATAAATATATTATTTAGTGTATATTTTCTTGAAAATTACATTATAAAAATTATAAAAATTTTTGAAAGTAAAAATAAATAGGCCTATCAACGCTAAAATCTATTCATGTTTCACAATAATTAGATTTTTCACTTGCCCCAGGATTCCACTTACGCAAGTGTACCTTATTTATTTTCTTAAATTAATTGATAGTGGATAAAATAAACTCTATTTAACAAAAGGCCAATATTTTATTAATAATTTGAAATTTATTTTTATTATTTACTAATAAAATTTTTTTAATTAATTTTTTAGATCAAATTAATCTGTAAATCATGTTTAGATTTTTTGGGAATTTAAGATTAAAGCAATTATTTTTATTTATTAATAATAAAAATGATGAGTTGGTATTATTATGGTTTGGAAGTAATTGGGGAAAATATTAAATAAAGATAAGAAACTATTCCAGTCTTATTTAGAGTAACCCGTGGACTCCATCCACGCAAAAGGTATGAGTATTATTAATATATATATTTAATATTTGGGCGAGACACTTCGGCTATTTTGAAATGAACACTCAGTGCCTCTTTTTGGGGATGAATAAATTCCTATTTTCATATCCTGGAGGTTAACCATAAAAAGTTGGATTTTTTGAAGTAAGTACTTTGAATATTGGATCAAATCAAAATTAAATTAAATTAATGATTTTTACTTTCTATTACCTATAATATGTCATAGTACCTGGTGTCCGAGCATCGCTCGGATTTTTTTCAAAGAGAGTCAATAAAGAAGACCTTTCAAAGCTACCAAATTTTCAATTAGACATAAGTTCTGAATGAAGATAAGGTCATTCGTAAAAAATTGGTTTAACCAAACAGAAACATTCTAAATATATTTCCCCAAAGATGAGACCTAGGGTAATCAAATGTTGAGATTAAAACCGAAATACACGATTTGAAGTCCCCAGAGTCTAAAAAATCTGCTGTGACTAGACGCACAGTCACTTCCCCTTCCCTAAGGTAAGGAAAGTTGAGAGATGTCCTGTCCTACCAGATTTTTTGAATTATTATGTGATGAAATGAAATTTTTTAAAATGAAATTCAATTATCCAATTAAATTCATTCAAATATATGAATGTGATTTATAAATTATGTAATAACCTCGATGATTTAATTTTAATTTGATATTTAAAAGGTTTGTATTTTATTGACAAATAGAATAACAAAAGAACTTATTGACAAATAGAATAACAAAAGAACTGATATCAAATTTCTATTTTGAGTTTATTTCTTTTATCGAATTTAATACTTATTGGTAGCATAATATATATATATATATATTTTTTTTTTTTTCATATATATATATATATATTTTTTTTTCATAGATGTAAAAAAAAAAAAATATCTAAATATTTGTTCAATTTCTAGAAAAAAATATTCTACACTCATATTTACATATATATATATGTTCTGGAAGGTTTCCGCGGTTGGTTGTATGTGGAATAATGTTTTCCCGGGTTGGTCCGCGT
>JAAAKE020121129.1:0-15428 GCA_010014785.2 Anisolabis maritima | reverse complement strand
GGTACGTTGCACAGACAGTCTATTATTGTAAGAATAAATTATCGAATTAAGATTTTCAAACATTAATTTAAGTGAAAACAAGTTGTTCAACTTTAGATTCCCGGGCTATTTTTAAAACCTTTGCGGTCGAACGATCGACCGCGGTCGATGTATTGGCCACCTCTGCTGTATATAATACACCTATATGACTAATTTCTTCAAAAAAACGCGATGACAAAAAAAATACAAATATTAAATTTGTCAAATATTGTCTATGTTTCATTTTTTTCTATAATTTAATTTTAAACTCTACTCTAAAAAAAAAAAATTATTTAAATTCTTTTTCATACGTAAATTTATATATAGAAAAATGACATATACGTATTTTTATCTTATTTTCGAATATCATTTATCTCTTGATGTTATTCCAGCAGCATAAGCATGAATTGACTATATGGTTTATGAAATGTAAATGCACACTGCATAATATTATTTCCTTTCTATAAAATTGCTTTTAAGTATATATTATATATATAAAAGAATCTGTCACGTTTTTTATAAATCAATATATAAACACACATTTCTTTCTCTTCCTCAAGTGTATATAAAATATTACTTAAAAAAATATTTGAAATCCCTTTGGGTTTGAATATGTTCATGTTTTTTTTTTTTTTTTTTTTATTAATATTTGTTGAAAAAGTCTAAGAATTTAGATAAAGTGGATAGAAAAAATTAACTAAAGGCAATACATGAATATATAATAGAGTATTTGTTGGATAAGAAAAATTGGGTCAGAAATATATTTCTTTCATAGAATTTTAGATACTTTTCAAACAAAAAAAAAAAAAAAAATCTGTCATCTTTTATAAATACAAACATCTAATGGCAGGGGTGACAAGAGAAATTTTCGGGCTTGTGTCAGACCTAGGCCATAACTCTCTCATAATATTATTTCTATTTACTAAAATAAATATATAAAACTTAAAATGTTCGCTGACAATATTTTCATAGTCAGATCCTGTTTATAGAAAAGTTAAAGTAAAAAACTAATAAATATAACCAACAAATTATTAATTGGAGTTTAAAATGATAATCACTAATAATAATAATATATTCTAAAGATGTATACAGATAAAATACAGTATCCAAAAGAAGGAGTAGTTTTATAAAATATTTGTTGGATCAATAATTTTTATTTATTTATTAAAAATTTATTTTTCATTTTCTATCTCTTTTACAAATTTTTATTTTGATCGAGAATGGGCAAGTAAAACTTAATTATTTGGTTTTCAATACAAATGACGAATAACATTGAATTCCCCGAATCTGAAAAAAGATTTAAGAATTGAGAACTTAGTACTTTTCGAACCGTTAGAATCCTACCTACTCTCAAAGTTTTAAAACTAAAATATTAGTTTGTCTCTATTAATAAAAAGAAATTTGATGGAATTTCAATTCTGGCACTACTTAATTAATTTTAATTAAATTAAAAATTTAATTTTAACTAGAAGCCTTCTTTGTTCTCTATATATTCAAAAATTTCGAGAACCTCTAGTTCTCTAGTTGTTACAGATTTCTTTGATTATTATTAATTTTCTCATCTCAATCCTCTTCCTTTATCTAGTTATTCTTTTTAAAGACCACGAGAAAAATACTACTACATATCAAATATTCATAAATTTAGAGAAACAATAGATGAAATATGGATCTTGACTTCTAGATTGATATTAATACAGACAAGAGTTATAATAGAAGAAAAATATAAATAGAAAATAAAAGGCAATTAATTATATTTTTTTAATGTTTGAAGTTTCTATGCAATTATGGTCTTGGTGGGAGGAATAATTAATTTAAGTCATTTGGTATTCATGGGTTCTGGGCATTGCATTGCACTCGGCGCTGCCGAGTCGATAATATGCCTACAATGTTGTAAATACACTGACACAGGCGAGTTCAGTATATTATACACTTCCCCCATTTGCAACAGCTAGGCATGTAAACCGGGTTTACAAGCTAACAGCCAACATCCGTCCTATTAACGTACATTTCATTTATGCATATAACGAGAACATTTCTTGATGCTTGACTTCTATTGCTTTGACTTGATTCAACAACTAACTAAATAAGAAAGTGAGGATTCACTTTAACTGTTAGCTTTAATACAATATTTATCATATGAATTAAGCAAGGTAATAAAATTATTGAAAGTAATAGAATTAATATCATAGAGATTTAATTCTAGTGAAGATTTGAATTTAAATAATAATACTTTATACTGATTATATAATTATGAAGAATGATAATTTAATTCCTAGAGTGGGGATGATCAAAAGCGGAATGCGACAGTAAATATGATGAACGAAAAACAAGGGTTAGGATGTCAACAGGGTGATTCGGGAGGCCCTACTCTTCTATTATTAAAAAAAAAGTTAGATACAAACATATTAGGGTATAAAGGAAAAAAAGGTATAACAGAAGCCAAAGGGACTCAAGTTCTAGGAGACAAATTTAGCTAAAGGGGCCGATATAAAAAAAATGATAAATGTTCTAGTAAATAGGTTACCCCTTTTTTCCTTCATCAGCACGGATAAGTTGTCAAAGAAGAATTTCAGATGGCATGTAAAAAAAATATATTATTTATAAAATATTTCCAAATATTAGAGAGTATGTGTATGTGTGTGTGTGGGTTACCTTGAGTGCTTTGATTGAACAGTTTCACAGTTTGTCCGTCCTGATGGGCGATCAGAAACGACGACGATTGGATGCCTATCTACTTGTGAGAATAGGCAGAATCTCAGATGGTATGGGATCAAAAACCTATCTTTCGAAAAAAAAAAAGGCTTTTCACTAATATGAAATCAATGCTCTCTAGATGATATATTTTATTATGAACTAATAAAGCCAAATTTTATTCATTCATTTTACTTTTTTGTATATTATATAATAATACATTAAATATTTTTTTTATTT
Organism: Anisolabis maritima; assembly: GCA_010014785.2. Lineage (NCBI taxonomy): Eukaryota > Metazoa > Arthropoda > Insecta > Dermaptera > Anisolabididae > Anisolabis > Anisolabis maritima. The sequence continues at coordinate 12,479 of JAAAKE020121129.1, read as the reverse complement.
TTCCTTTTAACTAACAATCAAATCATACAATTATTATTATTATTATTATTTTAAGTTTTTTCGGCTTTTGTAGTCTTTCTACAATTATTTTAATTACTAGATGATTTTTCGAGCTCTGTTTGATTCATATGAATGAGATATAAACATTAAATATATGTTTCGAACCCGGCTATAAAGCTGCCCAATTATTTTTAATAAGATAATTTGTGAGTATATAATTTTCCTGGTGAATCAAGCGACGGCCCCCGGGAGTCAAATCCGGGATCTCCAGTCAAGGGACATCGATGTGCTTCCTTTGCACCAAGACCCGATAATCAACCACACCATTTGAAGATGTCGGGTTCGATTCCCGGGGGCTTGATCTACCAGCAAAATAATATATTCACAAATTATCTTATTTTAATTACGTTACGTACATCTATTTATATCAAATGGTATCAAAATGATTTAAATAATTTTCATCAGAGTACATGGATCCGAACCCACACCTCTTGGCTTTTAAGGTTATCAATATTGACAATGTCAATATCTTTAATCTCTCGGCCACATGGAGAAGGGGAATTATTATTATTGTTATTATTAATTAAATATTAAATTATTGTAACCTTAACGAAACAAAATGGTAAATTAAATAAATTAGTTTATTTATATACATAGGATATAATTATAAAATCCAAATTTTTCATTGAAAAAGTTGATTTTTTTTTGTTTTATCTTATTAAACTCAGAAAAACTAATTAAGCAAAAAGAAAAAAATTTACTCACGTTTGGAATTTAGAACTTGGTCACTAATAGGGTTTTAATTAATTTATTTTCATTGTTATTAACCTGGCAGGCCATTAAGGTTCTATCACGTATAATAAATATTAAGGTTGACCTAGTTTTCAATTAAAAAAACACAAATGTTTTTTTTTTTTTAAACCACTTGGAATGTGAAATTCCTAAGAGAACGTCCTCTCAGCCTCACTACTTTAATAATCTCCAGGGAAATAGGAGAAAATACACTTTTTAATGCAAAAATTGTAGTTTTTTTTTGTTTGTTATCGAAGCATAAGCTCCAACAGACCTATAATGACCAGTGGTCACATGCAACCGAAGATAATTAAATTTATAAATCGAGATTTCAAAAGAAATACACATTTTGAGGTCCTCTGAATCCAAAATGATCTAGCAGGGTAAATAGGTTAAACTTACAAAGCAATTTAAATGTAAAAATAAACGACCAAAGTATGTAAAGCCCTTGAAGGGTCAATCAGACCTCAAGAGCTAAAGTTTTTTTTTTTTTTTTTTTTGATATGGAAGGTCCTATAATGGTCACATACAACCAACACACCAAGGAGTAAGAGAGAGTGAAGACTTTGAAAGATTGGAGATTGTAAGTTTTAGGAAAAATAGTAGCAGGGAGGTTGTTCCAGTCACAGAAGGTCATGGTGATAAAGGAAAAGGGTATGGTCTCAGCCCAAACTATTAATACTTTAAAATTTTAAATTTATCAATAAATTTCAATTCAAATAATAAGTAATATGGGTCACCAAATACAAATGTAAATATTTAAGGCATGACTATCCAACTTTTGGAATATCCAATCCAATCTTTAAAATCCGACTTCAACAAGCACCTTTCAAAGTCCTCACTCTCTCTTACTCCTGTTCTTGGTGTGTTGGTTGTTTGTGACCATTATAGGACCTTCCATATCAAAAAAAAAAAAAAAAAAAACTTTAGCTCTTGAGGTTCGATTGACCCTTCAAGAGCTTTAAATGCTTTCGACATTTATTTTTACATTTTCATTGCTTTGCAAGTTTAACCTATTTACCCTCCCGGATCATTTTGGATTCAGATAGCCACATTAAATAAGTATATTTTTTTGTCTTTTCGGCATCTGAGCCCATATAGACATTAAACGATACATACTATATATATTTACAATACAAATGATCCAGCCAACATAATTTTTATTGATAATGTACAAAAAAATTTTTGAAGAAATATTCAAGCAAAAAATCAAGAACGTTGAGTGGAAAAAGAAGTCCTGGCCTCTCAATCTAAAGCCAATTTATTTTAAGAGTAGTTGAAAGCTCTAAATTTTGAAAAAGATACATCGGGTATTTGATTTCTATAATCTGGAGTGCGGATAATTTCAGATATATCTTTAATGTAAAAGTGATAATCCAAATAATAATCCGCAAAATTTATATCCGGGTATACCTAATCAGAATATATAATGTGAATTTGGTGTATGCTATTTTGGGCCAGGGATAGAATGCAGCTATCAGGTTCGCTGAAGTCAGGTGAGTACCACCATGGAACAACTAAGTGTAGAGAAGGTCGACGGCATCCTATTTTTAGCTCTATATCTATTTTCGTATTATTAGTAATATTATTGTCTTTTGTCCAAAGCTGGGGAAAGACAAAAATATGGCCTCTATATATAAAACTATGTAAAATATTTTTTTTTTTTATTTATCACAAAAGACCATTTTCTGAAAACAATTTTCAAACTTATATAGAATAGAATCAAAACTTATTTTCATATTTCCAAAGAATATTCAATTATTAAATACGAAGAAATTAATTTTTCTTTTTTTTTTTTTTTTTTAATTTTCTAAAAGCGAAAATAGAGGCATACTTGTGAATTTTGTGTTGTAAATGATTCACTTCGATTAATAAAAAATAAAAATGAAAATTTAATTTAAATTGATGTTTTTGCTGATTTTCTTTTGATGCCGGAGAGGAAATTATTTTTTTTTAATGATCTCCCTTGTCTTGGCCCAAGGTTGATGATTAAAGTCCCTCTCTTTGAGCAACTCCCGCAACCAGCCTATCCCCTCCCCGCCACTAATCTACACGGCAGATAATCATCTGCGAGGGTCGAAGGGTCGCCGGGGGTGGTAAAAAGTAATTTCAATAGAAGTTTCGTCAGAGAGAAAAAAAAGTTGATTGCACCGACTACATGAGTAAAGGGGTTGGGAGAGAGAACCTTGCATGTAAGTTGGTCGTATTCTGTTTCTACAATGAAAATCCCTCTTTCTCTTTCGCTTCTTCTCACAACTACAATTATCAACAAAAATGAAGATATGAAAAAAAAAGCGTAGTATTAAATGCGAGATGAATTATTTATCAAAAAATAATTTTCCTAAAACTTTCATTAAAAAAAATGAATTTTTATTTTAATTATTTATACTTTAAAATTTTAAATTTTTAACTTGTTATCAATAAATTTAAATTCAAATAATAAGTAATGTGGGTCATCATATACAAATGTAATTATTTAAGGCATAACTATCCAACTTTTGAAAGACCAATAGCCACATTAAATAAGTATATTTAAATGACGGCAACATCTGGAGATTTCTTAAGTATTAGTTTTTTTTTTTTTTAGTCTTTTCTGAGGCCATTTAGACATTAATTTATAGATAATTGGTATCCAATTGATATAAATAAATTTTCATTGGACAGCCTGAGATCCGAACCCTTGGATTTCAAGGTTATCCATTCTGACAATGTCACTATTTTTAACCTCTCGGCTACTGGGTGGGGGGAAGTTATAGGTTTTAGATTAAATAGCTTTTACATATTATTATTGTACATAGATGAAAAATAAGGAAATTTTAATAAATTATATTATTTTGATGTCACATATTGTAATTCTTTTGGACTTGGAAAGTAATTTCTATAAGATATTTGTATTTTATTATATTTATTTATACTAATATTTTAGTGAACAAAAATTATAAAAAATATTGTCAATAAAGTGAGGTGTACTGTACAAAAATGTTCTTCGGGCCACGTGTTGGATAGTACTGATCGAAGTATGTTGATAAAAAATCTAAATCTTTACAAAATTAATTTAACGCAAGGGTTAACTCCACCTTTTTTATGGTGACAGGTGAAAAGATGCAAACATAATTTTTTTTCGATTTAAGATATTTACTTTAATCTTGTAAATTGATTATATTTTGAATAGATGGCGTTTCGAACTTGATTATAGCCAACCTCAGAGCTGCTAATTGACTTTATATATATGATCATTTTATGCATTCGAAAACAATGATGGTACTGGTTCCATGCATAAAATGATTATTAGTAGCTCTGCGGGCTGGCTTTAATAAAAAAATGTCAGTTAAAAAAAATTTATGACTACATTTTTGTTCCTTTTTTATCTCCTATAAACTCACTCCAAAATATACCTCCGTAACCTTTTTTTATAAGACCAATATAACTTAAATATTCAACAAAAAAATTCAAAAAGAGCTCAAAAATTTCCAAATGAATTTTTTTATTAAGTTAGATAAGCAAGTTTTCACACCTCCATTATCATCTTAATCAATAAATTACGTAGAAACTCTGGCGAGAATATCATATCTTTCTCTCTTGGTAATAATTATTGTATAACTTTATAAGCCGATATGATTTTGAGAAAATAATTAACTTCTGCTAGGATCAAAGTTCTATGCGATTTATTAAATCCCTTCATTTTATTTATTTATCAAAGTCAGAGTTATCGGATATAGATTTAATTTTGAAAGCATTATCTAGCTGCTGTGTCGTCAAATCCCGTATATTTTCATCGAAATCTGGTCTGGTATGAATATAACTTGTAAATCAGCATTTTATCAAACAATAGGGGGTCTCCAAATGCCTTAAGAATTAATTTCAACTTTCGACTTATGAAAAGATTTTGCAAATTAGCTATAAATTTTAACCAGAGCGGTGTGTGTTAATTTATTGGGTTCGTTAGTGAAAGATGAGCTGAGAAGTCAGCCCCGGAATATTATGTCGATGTGGATGTGGATATGGATCCATAATATCCGTGTTGAATAGAGATTCCAGCGTCGTTCATTAATTAGAAGACAGGCGAGAGAGTATCGAACAAAATCCCTTTGGTATCATACTATCGTACAACAGTGAGCTCTCCATCCAAAGGATCAATCGCTACTTTTTTATAATATATTCTTTCGAAAAAAGATCTTTTCTCTCTCATGCGTTTTTTTTTTTTATTTTTTGTTATACAGACCATTTATCCAAATTTTCCTTTGAAACTTAAAATATCATCTTGAATTAAAGAGAGATTGATGTAATACTATTTTTTTTTTCATTTATCTCTCATAATTTTATTTATTAAATGTAACGTTAAAAGGTTATTTATGAAATATTGAAAAATCAGGTTATTCATAATTTATATAATGCCTTGTTCATATTTTAAATATTTACATAGATTGTATATCTTCTAAATTAATTCAATGTGTAGCGACCTTGGCCATGGAGATAATCTTATGGATCGATGAGGTTTGAATACGGTCAAGGTCAGGAATTATTGTAAGGTCTAACAAATTAATAAGATATGATGAAAGGTACAAAATAAATAAATAATTTATTAATATACTTTATAGAATTTTATGTTGAAAGAAAATGGGGGAAGATTTCAAACAGACAGTTGGAGAAATCTTTCTTTGATTTTTATATTATATTTAATTATTATTATCATTAAAATTTTAATAATAAATCTAATGAATAAAATGCGGAAATCTTTCTACTCATATTTTGAAATTCAAATAATTTGTAGTTACTTTTTTCAATGTCATTATTTATTTATTTGTACTTACATAAGTAGAAAATAAAATTTTCCATAAATTATATTAAATTCTATTTCACTTCTCAAGAGAAAATTATTTTTTCTTACTATAAAAGTTTAAGAGATAATGAAACTTTATTAAATTGCAAAAGTAAAAAAAAAAAAAAAACGGCTAAATAAAAATTTTTTCTATTTATATTTATATCATTTTTTTTTTTCTTAATCTTAATAATAAAACTTTATACCTAAAGGCGTGGAATTGAAATTTTGTTTACATATGAAATAAGGGGAGGCGAATTGACCACGAAAATCAATTGCAACCCTAGTACTCAACTTGTCATTTCTAAGCCGTTGCATTATTTGATTTCGCCAGTCATGTTATTAGATGAAGGACTCAATCAGGACATAACCATAAATGATTAATAAAATGGAAGGGTCTACCATTTATGCCAAATAATTCAAATGAAGGATGTAATTTAAATAATTTATTTCTTGGAGGTATTTTATCGGCTAAATTATTACCTAAATGCAATAATTTGGAAGAGACGATTATATAAATTATTAATTTTAAAGAATTATAATAATTTCGGACAATGAATGATTTATCCACAAATAAGAAATAATTTTTTAGTGGAAAAATTTTATTTATATGTATTTAAAATAATGGATTTTTACTCTAAAAAATTTAATTTTAAAATTTAAATTTAAGTTCCTGTGATCTTTTTTTTACGATTAATTTTGTGTCCCAACTAAATTTCTATTTAATTATCAAAATAAGGATCATTTTTACTTTCTCGAATACGTAGTATATGAAAAGTATAGTAATCGTGCAAAAAATCGATCTAGAGGTTTTGATTATTCTTGGACCGAAATTCGAATTATGGCTGTTTTTGTGTAATTCGAACACACTTTAATATAGATCAACCAAATTTTATATATGTCCGTCACCGCAAAATCGAGATCTTTACTTTTGGACTATTTCCGATAACCAGAAGTAGTACTTTACATGAAATATTTTTCTAAAAATTTCCCTAGAGAGAAAGTCGAGGGGAGGCTCCCGATTAAAGAATTATCAAACAAATTAATTGAAATTGTTACTTTTATTAATATTTTTTGTTGAGTTTTGACCAAGCAACTTTTATTTGGTAAATTTGGAAAAAATTAGGAATGAAAATGAAATTTGTGAAATTTTTTTTTTAGAATTTTAGGACATCTCCTCCCCCTTACCCTTCTACAATTTGTCAGATTTCATTTTTTCTATGGTTTATTCATTTTCATGTAAAGTTTCTTCTGGTTCATCCAAAGCGTGTTTCTTATCTGACTTTTATGTCTACGTGAAACCTGTGGGATTCATATTTACCTTCTACTCTTGGAATTTAATTCCTTTATAACAATAAAGGTGTTTTATTTTATTAAAAAAAATTCTATTATATAATTGGTCGTAAAATAATTAGCTTTTAACAACTCATAAAATAAACTGCCGATAGTTAGAAAATTGAAATTTAATATTTTTTTGCACTTAAATAAAATCACCCCGGGAAAAATATCTAATAATAAATATGGAGGTTTGATATTTATTCTTACACGCAATCACTATAGCGTGACTTATTCATTAGAAAAATTATTTTCGCACGATATTTTTTCTTTCTTTAAAGGAATGTACACATTTAGTTTGAATAAAATTATTTCTTAGAAAATAAATCACTTATTTTAAACTTTTGAAAGCTATCAAATTTATTATTAATTATGTAATCCCTCCCGTGACCGAGATAAATATATTTTGACCTTGAAGCTATTGAAAGCCTTAAAAGCCAAGGGGTATGGGTTCGGATCGCAGACAGTCCAATAAAATTTATTTAAATCAATTGGATAACAATTGATACATTTCTTTATTTACCCCTCTTTTCTATCTCTGCTTCTCTGTCTATCTTTCTATACCCTTCTAACTATTTCTATTCCTTATTCTTATGCGCATAGCAATATGACAAACTGGACATATTTTAGATAATTAGATATGCAAAAAGTAAAAAATCATTAAATAAATTTAAAAAACTTATCAATAATAAGAAGTTCCATTATATCTATTTTAGACTTTTTCTAGGATTTTTTGATCGAGGGAGGGGGGGAAATACAAAAATACTAAATAAAATCGCAATTCTTTCGAATAAATAAGGAAGAACCTTATTTATTTCAATAATTGAAAATGGTATTCATTAATTTAAAGTAAATTGTTTTTAGATAAAAATTTTTTTTTAAAGGTGCAACAAAAAAATTAGTATAAAATTAAATTCTAGAGTTAAAAATATAATCAGTGAAAAAAAAACTACAAAAAGAAAATTAAAGAGTTGATAAATTAGAGTTATATTTTTACACTTTAAAATTTAATAAATAAAATTATATGATTTATATTTTTAATAAATTAATTAATAATTTATATTTTCATTCTGATTTATGCAATTAAAAAAAGAAGGTAAATAAGTTAAGCCTGAAACAAAAATAAGATTAAAAAAAAATAAAATCAGATTTTTTTTAATTAAAAAAAGAAATAAAAAAGCGACTCTTTTAATGTTTAAATTCATGAAGCCCCAACGAATTGAGGATAATTTGTATCACTTTTTTCATTAAAAAAGTGACTTTTTTTTATTTATAAACAAATCTTAAGAAAATGTATATAGAGAGAAGTAAGAATAATTAAATATTTCAAATTAATTGTTGTTTGGTGTTTAATAAAAGATAAAGCATTTATTCATTATTAAATGGATTATCTTGACACATTTAGGAAAAAATCATATTTTATATTTTGAATTGGGTTTTCGAGTAAAAAAATATTGTAAATATAGTCAAATTGAATTTTAATACATTTTAACATGTATAATTGGATAAATAAAAATTAAAAATAATTTATCTTATTTTCACCAAAAGAATGAATGAATTAAATAAAAACATACACTTTTAATGAGAATTTTAGAGGGAGAAGGAAAAGAATCAAGAGCTTCTCTCCTAGACCAAAAAAAGAGGGAAAGCTGGGGAAGGGACCTTGTGATTCACCTAACGCATTTTGGTGGGGACTTCTTTGGCCTTCTCAGTTGTGCAAGTTTTTTGGAATTTATAGTGTGATAATTTAATGAATGAATTCATAGTGTGATAATTTAATGAACATTGATTGTTGTGTTATTATTATTTTATTTTATATTTATTATTATTGTTTTTTTTTTTTTTTTTTTTTTTTTTTTTTATTTTTTTTTTTTTTTTTTTTTTTTTTTTTTTTTTTTTTTTTTAATAATAATTTGGCATTAGATACGCGACTCAGCAGCAAATCCAGAGAATAAATTGGAGTGGAAGATCCCGATTAAGAGAGTCAATTTTCCTTTGCTGAATTTAACTTTTTTTTAGGAGTGTTTTGGTAATTTTACTTTGCCTTAATCCTCCCTTTGTGGATTTGCAACTTTGTCCAATTTTTAACAATAACAATTAATTAATTTTTTGCTTTAAATCTGTATATAAAAATTAAAAAAAAAAAAAATCAAATTTTAATCTCTAATATTAATACAATAGAAATTATTCAATTTCCTTCGGGTGTTTTTGTTATTTTAGATGGATATATGAAGTTTTGTTTAAAATGTATTAAAATAATAAACATTCGAGAATTATAACCAAGCATCAGGTTCCCGAACAATGCCAATGACTTGAAGAAGGCCAGAAAATGAACCGAAACATGTTGACATTACCTTTCTTATCACTAAAAGGCTTTTATTTTCCACCTAGGGCTGCCAAATCCAAATGATACGGTCTGGTAATTTTTCAAGTGCATCATCATATTCTTTCACCATCTCATCAAGAGGATCACGAAACGTCATGGCAATAATCAATAAAGTATTATTTATATGTATTCTCGTATGTAGTTTTTTTTTTTTACATTCCTCTACTTTATTACATTTCTAACAAAAAGCATAAAAGTCGAGGACCGCCTGTATTCCGTAAATTGCTATAATATTTATTTTGACCAACCGACAAGATGTTCGAGACGAGATAGATGCAAGGCAACCAGAAGAGAGACTATCTGCTCGTTTTCTAATCTTCAGTAGCGTTACCCAAAATGTATAATGGGGTGGGGGGAGTTGAACATTTTCATATTCATTCCACATCAAATAAAGTATTTTTATTAGTACTCGAATATGGTAATTGACCCTGCGCTCACAGTTCTAGTATATTCCCACATTAAATATAATTTTTTTTCTCTTTTTCGACATCTGAAGCCATTTAGACTCCGTCTATATATATATTTATATTAATTGGTATCCAATATAATATAAATAAGTTTTTGTCGATCAGGACGAAGAACGAGGTAAAGGAAAAAGTGACCTCTTCCTCTGCATCAAGGGACAGGTCTCCCACACTCAATAATAAATAAAAGAAATTAAAATTTTTTAAGGACAGGTGAATCCCTTTTTTTAATCTTCAACATTATAGTCCATAAAGACTTAAACGATACATAGATACCATACATGTTTTCTAGACATATTTATCTATATAATTTTATTTAAAAATTATTCGGTCGCCTTGAGATCAGAACTAACATCTCTTGCCTTTGAAGTTTATTAAATATTGGAAATATCAATACCTCTAACCTCTCGGTCACGAAATTGCATATAAAATTGAAATAAATAAATTAAAAATTTTAAATTAATGACCTTGCGAGAAATAATTTAATTGCATGAAATTTTTAATATTTTATGATTGCATGTTAAGTCTTTGAATTCGGGGTATTCGTGGGAGTTAAGCCCGTGGGTGTTTAAAATAAGTCTATAAACAAGGGGCTCAGTCCTGTCCCTTGGAGAAGAGGTAGAGATTTATATCATTTCACGTTCCAAGGGTCAGTAATTCGTTTCCTGTCCTGAGCTTAAAATTTATTTAAATTCTATTGGCTTCCAAATTATTTCAATAAATGATCCAAAAATGGAGTAAATATACTTGGGTGTAATTTATTATAAATTTAAAACCTTCACAGACGACAAAGTATTATACATAAATGTTCAGCTCTTTCCAAAAACAAAAAAATTATCTATTTTTATATTAATATTACCTTAATAAAAAAAAGTGGCTCGAAAGTTTTGAAGTTTCTCTTGGCCTTTTATATGGATAGAGAAGAGAATATATTGTATGTATACTAAATTGAATAATTATAACTCTAAATGACCTTAATGCCGAAAAGAGTATAAATAAAATAAAAATAAAAAAAGTTTCTCTTACGTATATATTTGAAAAATATAGATATAAAGTATTGCGATCGCAAAAAAATTCTAAGTCGATATTTTAACAGAAATACACGTTTTGAGGTCGAATGAGTCTAAAAAAATGGGTCCCGCAAAATAGTCTGTATGGGTACCTCTCTCTCTCTCTCTGTGTGTGTGAAAAAAGGGAAAGCTTCTCAAGGCTGAAATTTTAAATTTAAATTAGGTTGCCCTGTGCCTAAAGGTAAAGGTCTTACTTCACGCACAAAAGGTCACATACACTGGTCCTCCCGTCTTGAGGAAAAATTTGTTTAAATTAATTGGCTACTAATTCATTAAAAAAAAAAAAAGAACGGAGTCTAAATGGTCACAGATGCCGAAAAAGAAAAAAAAAATTAGGTATCCTGCACTTCCATAATCAAGAATAAATTCGGCTAAAGAGTTTTACTGATGAAAATTTTTTGGTTTTTTTTTTTTTTTATTACTTTCTCTAAAGCCATTCTAACAATTTTAATTTAATTTATACATCACATAATTTTCCTTTCCTTAGGTAAGAGTAAGTTGTGTGTATATGTATATGCCGTCATATAAAGTTATTTCGTTTTTTATTTTATTCACACACAGAGAGAGAGAGAGAGAAAGAACTACCAAGAAAAGTGCATTTCCGTTGAATCCAAATGTCAAATTTTTCTGATTGCAATACTTCCTTTACCTAAAAATATGTATTATAGGATAAGAGAAAGTAAAAATTATGTAATTTGAAGAAAAGAAATATGTATATCTTTTCTTTCTTTTGATAAGTCTTTTTCGGATATATCTAGTGGCGGATTTCCCAAGAATTTGAAATGGGTGAGGAAAAGAAGGGTAGAGTAGAAGAAGAGGAGACGAAGGCTGCTCTACAAAAATTACAAGACTCATCTTGTTTATGGGAAGAACAACTCGAAATAATTTAAGACTTGTTGACTTCTTTGGTTCTGTTAATGAATCATTTATCTTAATTAAAAAAAAAAAATTGGGTCAAATTTATTATTATTTCAAAGTTGAGATTATTAAAAAAAAAAAAAAGAAATCAAATCTCTGAATTTTTAAAAATCTTTTTCGGTATCTGAGGACATTTAGACTCCGTCTTTATTCATTTAAACTAATTGGTAGCCAATATAATTTAAAAAATTTTGTCGCTTAAAATGGGAAGCGATCTGATCTTAGGTATAAGAAGCCAGACCTTTAGCTCTGCATCAATGGACAGGGCTCTTGTTAAATTGTAAAAATTAAAGAATGGATGGAGTGAGAGAGACATTGAAAGAGTGAGGGGGCGTGGCCTGTCTTATCTATTGTAAATAAAATAAAACTATCATCCGTTAAAGAAATAAATTTCATCAAATGGAGAAGATACACGCCTCATCCTCTTTGTCTTCACGGTTATCAAACTAGAGTTACATAAGAAATAAATAAATAAACGAGAGATTAAATAGAATAAATGAATATTTAATTTATTTTTTTTAAATAAAGAGAGAGAGAAAGAGGACTAGGTGAGCCATCTGTCCTTGGGAGAAAGAATCAAAAAGAGACGAGAGAGATAAAATTAGAAAAGTGGGCGGGGCAAAGGGGAATGGATTGTTAAGATAAAAAAATAATATATTATCACGATGAAAAAATATTTCACAAAAGACTTTTTT
>JAAAKE020121128.1:0-35209 GCA_010014785.2 Anisolabis maritima | reverse complement strand
TGCTAATAAAATTTCCGAATTTAAAAACCAAAAATAAATAAATAAAAGCTTATGATGTATGATTATAATTATATTTCCGCATATTGGACATTTTCAAATATCGACTTTATAATTAGTTTATTTTTTCTTTTTTCTAGACTTTGGTCTCTAAGATCTTATAATATTACATTTATTAATAATTCTTTTCTAAATTTTTTAACAGATCCTATTCTCCTTTGAGACAAACGTCACTAGACAGTATGCTTCCTCGTACATCCAATTTGATGCTTACTAGGCCAAGTGCTAGTGAAACAAATTTGAGAAAAATTGCTCTTGGGGTGGACCCTGTACCACGACCCGGATCCGCCCTCGGCCTACTCCAAGGTGAGTTTAATTCTAATTACCGTATATTTCCGCAGATAAGACGATAGTTGAATCATTAAAAAAGGCCACCAAAATCCAGGGTCGTCTTATAGGACAGATACAAAAAATTAGATTGAAATTTACATAAATTGAAACCATTATAAAATAAAACAAATCACTCACCAATATATTTAAAATCTTGCAAAATCCTCACATTCATCATCTAAGACAAATAGCTCCTCAAATACATCCTCACTTTTGTTATTGAGAAGCTCGTCATATGGGTCCCATCTGTATCTAGCGAGTCTATTTCCGCATCCCATAACAAATCGTCCTTAGTGTCATCCATAGCATTAGAAATCCCACACTTTTTGAAGGATTTGACTACTGTTTCCCATCTAAACTAAATTCATAGGCCTTTGATAGTTTGGGGGTTGTCTTATAGGACAGATATATTCTAAAACTAGAAAACTTTGACGAAAATTTATACCTCGTCTTATCTGCGGAAATATACGATAATAATAAATGTTTTATTTAGAAATTGACAATACGAGGTTTGTTAATTATTTACACTGGTTTACAGAAATTAGATCGTGTTTAGTTGCTTACAGGCACCAACTCAAAACGGATTTTTTGATTAATTGCTCCAGAGAGACCGGAACACATATACGTAGTTATTAATCTCTCTAGAAATTTACAACTGGTCATACATGATTCGCTCTAGAGGAATTAACCAAAAATCCCATTAGTCATTTAGGTTGCTTAACTTCCAGCAACCAAACACGAATTAATTTCTGCCACCCATTGTACATTCATCGAACGTCCTTCATAAGTTTGTTTGCCGAGTTATCTATTTGATTTAATTTTAAAATAAAATTTTATCACAATTTAAATGATTTATTATTGCAATAAAAAGATGACGAACCTTTATATGTACTGATTACTCCCAGTAATCTTATAAATTACGAACAGTTGACAAGGCCACATTGTCTAATTTCGGAGTATATATTGAAAATAATAACTATTTCAAATGAAAAAGTTTCCTAAAGTATCATAAAGCTATGTATGTTTCTCTCTTTATGGCTTTTTCCTTTATTAATTTTCTTATCCATACTGTAAAATAGCGTTTCTCAATCTTTTTTCATTGAGACCCATTTCTTCACCATTTTCTCTTTAACACAAGATTGCAGCTATTATTATGCGACCCATAGGTTGAAAAATGCTGGTGTAAAATGCTCCGTGATGTAATCCACTCACCTTTTCTTAGGTCTTCACACTTCCATATTCACTCTTCTCTTCGCACTATATGCCCGTACCATTTTAACTCTCATAATCTGTCTACCCTAAGCTCATATCATCATTCTCATTTCCATACAATATATTCAAATCTTGATTTTTATTCTTATCTTTTAACTTAATTCGTTATATATTATATAAATAGTTTCCCCTCTCTCAGGTTACTCTGACTTGCATTTTCTCGTTCTTTAGGCTCGCCGCTCCATGTTTCAGCATCAAGTGTGGTGAGTAGTTGCGGAATTCGGTCAGGCACTTCAGCCTTAAGCTCAGGAGATCTGACTGGACCCTATACTTCCCCACTTTCGGATCTGGCCTCCTGCTTACCACCTGATCTCAGGCATTTAGTAGGAGGAACGTCAACACATGATACTACCTATGGCAAACAGGTGAGTTATAGATAAAAGAAGGTCAAATCATAAAAAAATTAAAATTAAAATTTGGTTTTAGTTACCAAGTTACCTTCGTTCACTTAAAGAACAGCTTCGTGATGAAATGAAAATTTCTTCAGCGACTGATCGCCATCGTCTTCTAGGAATTGCAGCTGATAAGGAACGAGAGGCTCGATTGCGTCGGGAAAGGGAAAAATTCGAAGCATTACGGGATCCGCTCAAACGGTGAGCTACATCGCGTCCGAAAATTTGACCTTTTTAACCTCCGCCCAGCCTCAATTTTAAAATTTATTTTCTCTTTTTAACCCATTCATTAAAGCTAAACGTTTTGCAAATTTTATTTCAATCATTTGTTGGGGTCAAACAATATGATTACTTAAGAATTTTTTAAGTAGATTGTAGAGATTGTAGTTGGAATGCGTTTAGCTGCTCGTTGGAATTTTTCCCCAAGATATAAAACAAATGATAAATTACCCAATATGGAGGCTCTCTCTTAATGCCTGGGGCATCACTCCTTAAGCAGTTTGGACATGCATCGCAAGCAGCAGCTCTCGTCACCTGTTCTCGGCCGATCTCGGAAGATGCGCCATCATCGTCGACAGCTGTCTGATCCCAAGATTCATCCGCCTTTTTCACCAATCAAAGAAGATGGCGCGGATCTGCTATTTGATTACGATTATGATCGGGTAAGAGATTTCATGGGGTGGATTCGCATGGGAAAATTTTTGCCCGATTTTGGTAGGATGGATGCATGCGCCTGTCTCATCTCCCAATTTCGCTGCTATTCATTTATCATGCGCAGAATTTAAAGTGAGCTCAAGCGCCTGGGCAACGAAGGATGTATGGACAGAGCCTCGTCCTCTCTTTTATAACTCATTAAAAAATAAATAAAAAATTCAAATTTCCCTAGACATCTAAACAAATGGAATTTATTCCTATTCTAATATTTTATATAAAATTTGAAAAAAAAAATTTATTTAAAAATTATCATAATTTTAATTAATAGTTTAGTCAAATAAATCTAAAAATTTATTTATTTTTGAAGAGAAATTAAAATATTATTTTTCGAATTTTCTAAATAAAATATGAAAACACTAATTCTGATCTTTTTTTGAAATCAGGGCAGGATTTTAGGGTTCGTAGGCCCTAGGCAATGTGCCTAATGCCAAATCCAGCCCTGTTTGAAATATTTATTAATATATTTATCTTGGCGTAAAAATTGGTATCAACAATAATTAATTTCTTATGAATTATAATTTAATAAATAAATAAATATTTTATAATTAGTTTAATAATACGCGGATTTTTGACTCCCATAGTATATATATATACATGACTAAACATGTATAAATTATATAAATATTAATTCATGCACTAATAATATATAAATAATTAATATAAATTTTAATATAAGCATTGCTTTAATATATTACTTAATATTAACTTTTTATTTATGTTTATTATTTATAAATTTTTAAAAATACTGGTTCAAATGGTTTCTATTTTTTAAAAAATGTTTCAGATTTTTCTAATTAAGAAATTATTAAATTTCATTAGTGATTTAAGAAATAATCTTTAAACATATAATTAATATTTATTAACACAAAAATATGATCCTGCTGGGATTCGAACCCAATGCTCTCGCTTTCCGACTTTTGAATTTTTTAAATATTTTTTCCTCCATCTAATCCGGATCTCTTGCTTTCTGAGTTCGTTTCCTGGCCGGAGATAATTTTTTTTTGGCGATATGTGTTAATGAATATAAAATATATATTTATATATTATATTCAAATTATATTGAAACCAAATTTAAAAAGATATTAATTCAAAAAAATATAAAAAAAACAACTTTTTTTTGCAATATTAGAAATTTTGTTAAATAAAAATTTTGATGCCATTTGGGCCAGAAAGTACTTTTCGAATCGGGGGATTTGGTGGACTCCTCACTTCCTCAAGCAAAATTTGAGGCTGACTCAAGCCTCATTGACTCAAGGGCAAGGCGTACGAGTTCGAGTCGATCGAGTGGGATCCATCGCAGTCGTACCTGGCATCTTCGTATGCAGCTGCAGGAGGGGCTCTGCGAGAAACAGCCATCAACAGCGTGCTGGATGATGATCGCTATCTATCTGCTAGCAGGTAATTTGCCTTTGCATGCTTTCGCTAATTTCCTTCTTTTATCCTGCAAACCTCTCTCTCTTTTTCTCTTTTCTCTTTGGCATTTAACTTATTATCTGTCTTGACCTAAGTGCTGCATGCTCGCGCCTTCTCAATTCACTCGCATATTGTTTGACCCAACCACAAGCTTCTAATTCCTCTAACCCGAAAAGGATCAATGTATTTTTTTTTTTTTTAATTTATCCACTTTTGTGTTTTTATTTTAGTTTTAATCATTTTTTACAATTGTTTTTGTATATTTGATGTTGTTTTCCTGGTTGTTCCATAATCCCTTCACAATGCCACTAATGGTGCCTTTATATATATTAGACGTACAGGCCGATTCAGAGGCGATGATTGCTCCAGGTATGGTCTTCGACGGTCGAGCGATGGTCCGAGTGGCCTCGATCCACGACGGCGACCAGATGCTAGAAAACACCGCAAACCACGTTCATGGCATCCATCGCCATACGGCAGCGATGATGATGATGATCAACTGAGCCGGGAGGAGAAAAAAGCTAAAATTAAAGCGGAAATCGCAAGACGACGACAACAGATCGAAGAAAATGCTCGACTCCACGAAGAATTACTTCGATTGGCTCGACTTCGTGAGTCTGCGGAATTGGGAGGTTACGCAGGCACACATACTGGTCCTGAAATAGGACCTCGTAGCGCTGGTTATGGTACATCATCCGTACTTAAATCCATCGACGAACTTCTCTTATCTGGTCGTGGTGGGATTCATCTCGACTATGCACCGAGACGTACCGAAGAAGATCGATCCATGGATCGAATCGCTTCAACTTTTCGTACCGATGATTATACGTCCGGTGTTTACGAGCGTTTGTCGGATTTCTCGCCCTTGACGGACTTCACTCCCCACGCCATGCCTCTGCTCCCAGACATGCCGACACGGTCCAGAAAGTTACTTGAGGATCTGGGCAGTTCCCCCATCACCGAGTCTGTCCTCGCGCTACCCCAGAAAGGCAAGTATGGCTCCAGACTCTATGCCAAATAAAGCCTAATGGGGCTGCGTAAATTTACATTTAATTAATTTTTGGTACATTTCACATCTTCCTCCTCACTCCTTATAAAAGAACACCCTCGCGTTATTTAAGAGAAAAATCAAAGCAAACGCTATTATTATATATAATATTATTGTTATCCAGTTTGACCAAATTATAAATATATAAATATATGTATCAAAATGTATATATATTTATATATGTATTATAAATATTAAAGTTCATCGTACTGTTAAGTTTAGAAGCAATCTTGTTATCGAAAATATTATATTAATATTAACACGTGTGAATCACCTTCCACTTCGAGGTTTGCTGGCGAGATTTAATAGCAGCTTTCCTTGTCTGTCCGGCCGATCGTGTTTGTGCCTTAAACGGTGGTTCGGCTCTTTGGTTGGATGGTTCCATGTAAAACCCGTGTCTGCGTCTGGTGCCCTATCCAAAAAACAACCCACCTACCCCATCCTAGTAGAAAAAAATAAAAAAAATAAAAAAAAAAAAAATAAATAAATAAAATCACCCGGCGCCCTGGTCTTCTTCATTTCCTGCATGCCACACTTGCTTTCTTCACTTTGTACTGTATTTGTCAGGTTGCAAATTGCATGCATCATCATTTGTTACTTAAACAAGAGAGTTGAAGATTTTTTATTTCTATTTATTTATTTTTTTTCTTTCCCTTTTCAAGCCTTTGGCCCCTGGCAGGCGTCCATTTCCTAAAAATAATCCGTCTCGTCTCTTGATATGACTTTTCTTCACCAGACATCAATGTTGCTGACTCGACTTAAGCCTTGATGTGTGTGTTTAATCTCTCATTTGATGTGATGGGTACTGAAACTTGTGTGTCTATAAGTAGAAATCATCTTTGTTGAGTAAATCCAATGTAAACCAGACTGACACTGAATATCGAACAAATTATCTTTTACCACGAATATTTTAATTCCACGGTGTATTCTAATTTCGATGACTAATGTAATGTATATAAAAGAATTAAATATATAATCCAGTATATATATGTATCTATGTATATAAATAAGAATATATAAATATATACATATATATATTGTAAGAATATATTTTATTGTAAGTAGTTTGAACAAAAGTGAAAAAAAAAACTATGTTGAAAAGGTGCATAGTCACGAGCATTCAAGAAATTTTACTCAATTCGTTATAACAAATTTCTAGATTTAATGAATTGTAAAAAAATTTTCATATAATAATAACAACATTAGAGCTTATTTTTTAAATTAACAAAATATATATATATATTAACAAAATACATATATATATATTTAAGAAAAATACATTGTAAAAATAATAAATTATATAAGAATTATTATTTTGTACTATTTATATTATTTTTTAATTATAAAATAATATAAATGTTATCTCTTGTTCAAAAATAATAACTAATAAGCTTTTATTTCTTAATATTCTTTTTATATATCTAAATGTCTTTAAAAATTCTTTTTTATTTCTTCTTTCTCCTTGTATTATATTTCATGTATAAAGTGTATTTTTATAATTTTATGTATAACTCTACTTATATGCATGTGTATTTTCTTTTTTTACTAACATAACGGTAAACTCTAAATGGAATTTTTATTATATTTCAATCAAGAAGAAATATTTTTCAAAATAACTTAATAAATATATCACTTGTATTTAAAATAATATTTTCAATAATCAATGGTTATTAATCACAAAAACCATTCAATTGTTAGATATAAAAATACAATCTATTTTTAGCCAAATAACTTTTTATAAAATAATAATTTTGCTCCAGGTCCAATTAATGATATTAAAAAAAAAAAAAAATTAAAAAAAAATGAGATTAGTCTTCTCTTGGTTGTTTTTTTTCCTATTTCCACATGCACTGGGGGACGACTAACCTCCGAAATTTGGTTTCACGAATATTCCGAAAATATGGGTTAGTGTTTCAGATGCTGGTTCTGGTTCTTAAATGCTCGTGATTGTGCAACCAATTTTCAAGGCGCTGTGAACTTCAACATGCTTCAACCGCATGCCAAATATATTTATATATAATTATATATATATAAATATATTTCTTACAAATTTCAAAACAACAACTCGAAACCGATGCAAAGGTTCAGTCCGGTTACTAAATTTAAAACAAAATGGTTTGTTCTTTGTGTTTTAACTTTTTTTTTTTTTTTTCTTAATTTAATTTTAATTTTCTTTTTTAATTTATTATTTTTTTGATGATTTCATTTCTTTGTCTGGCATGTTTGTTTTTCCATAATACAATAATAATGATGATATGATTTTATAATAATAATATAATAATATTTATTTATTTTTTTTGATCAATCATCATTATTATTTTTCTCTGATAAAGTTGTTTTCTACTCTGGTTTCCTCATTTATTTTGTCTTCTAGTTGATAGCTCACTTGGTGTGAACCGCCATTTTCCTCCGGGGTGCCTGCGGTGATGGGTTGTTGCATTGGATATATAATAATAACTCTATTATATACCCAATAGTTGATGTAGGTGTGCAGTGGAGCATGTGAACGCCGAATTCGGCTCACAACACACTCTATTTACTTGAATGCTCGCGAAGTAACTTTGAACCTTTTTCTCGTGTATCAGCTTTTCTCTATCTCTATCTCTTTCTCTATTCTTAAATCCAAATACTCTCTTTTAGTGAACGATTGATTCGTTCAGCTTCAAACAGATAATCAGAACTGCGCCTAGAAAAAAGTCCCACCATATTGTTAAAATTTACATTTTTTAAAATTGTTAGAGATTATTGTTGTTGACAAAAACAATATAAAATTTTTGCCTTATTCTCTTTTATCCAAACTGATTTCTCAATCTCATTTCGAAAATTTTATTCCTTCCAATTAAAAAAAAAAGTTTTATTTAGGAAGGAATTATTTTCGAATAAAAATAAATTTGCCTCTAGTTTAAGACTGTTAAATACGATTTTGTCAACATCAATATATATATATATATAAATATAAATATATATAGGCTAGAAAAAATGGGCCGGGTGAAAATTTAGGCGCAGAACTGTAACTCGTGAATAATCGTGTCTTTCCAATTATAACAATCCTACTTGCATAATGTCCAGTTTGCATTTGAACTCAAAACTGCTTTGTTTTCTAAATAATTCGAGATTTATTTTTATTTTTTTTCTTTTTTTTTTTTTTTTAAGACTGTAAAATCTTTGATTGATTTGAGGCTGTTGCTAGAACATTCGCCCAGTTTGTTTATTATTATAAGGGCAAGGCTTCTTTCGAGCAAAACAGCTCTCTTTGTAACCTCGCTGTATCTGAATGTGTCCCAGTGAATCCGTCAACCTTCCATCCCTTTGGGCGAAACACACAAGATTTTTCAACATTCAAGTAAATACTGTGATGCGCTTCTCTATCAACATTATTGTAATATTTCTTCCCAGCGTGTTTCAATGTTGTATGCTTTGTTACATATCATTTATGCAAGTGATTCCCTTAAAATGATATTATAAAAATTAATATCTAAAAACTTGACAATATTTAAATTATTGAAAACTACAGCAATATCTTATTATATGTAATAAATCTTTAGATCTCTAATAGAAATTTCCATTAAAAAATAAAATAACATCAATAAAATGCAAAAATTATAAATAAATAAAAAAAAAAAAAAAAAATACAGCAACAACCTTGAGTATTGTAATAAATTATAGCATAGTAAAATTTGGTTGGGCAAAAAAAAAAATGATTCAATAAAAATGTGCCAGCGAATGAAATTCAATTGTGGTGGATTTTGATTTTTGAAAATAAAACAAAATTCTTTCAATTTATTTACAATTTTATATTTTATTCAAAATTTTTGTTAGATTTATTTCGCACAAGATCGTATCCTTTAAATATATGTATATATTTATTTATATATACATATATATATATTTATTTATAAATAGATTTTTTTCAAACTCTCTTTTCTTTCTTTCTGATGACTTTCCTGCGTAAGTATTCCCTCTTTCAGATTCTTATTTTTTTTTTTAATTAAAAATACATATATATATATACATACAAATAACTAGGAAAACTTAAAAAAACAAATAATCTGCGTAATTGGTTTCGGACAGGCCAAACTAAACCCACGGATCCCCAAGTGCATAAAGTGAACAAAGTGCAGACATCGTTCCGTGACGACTATGGGCAGCTGGGAGGAAGTTCTCGAAAGCCCAAACATCCTTCGGGTGTGGTGGAGGGCCTGAGCCAGCCCAAGAAAGCCCAAGTAAGAACGTAAGCTCCATTTCATATAATCACTTCTGTCTTTATATGTCGTTTTTAGGTCCGGTAGTACTTGTCAATGTTCATTCCTTAATGTCTTTTTTTTGTGAAATTAATAGTAGTCCTTGTCCATTTACAATATTAAGTCCTACCCCTGACTTTACTGGTCGTTTACTTTTTAAAAAAATAATCTGATTTTTGAAAAATTTTCCGATTTTTAAAAACAATAAAGTAATCAGACAGAAAACAGAAGAGGGACTTATTATTGTAAGTTACTTTACAAATACAAGAGATTATTAAAAACAATAATAAAATATAATATATGGATTACAAAGTTTGGATGAAAAATTTGAAAATATAACATTCCCCTAATTTTACTCGAAAATATGAGATTGGTTTTTTACAATAACTATTAAAAAAAAAAAATTTCAACTGATCACCAGATACATAAGCGGACATACATACATACATACATACAAGTGTTTTTATTTGCGCAAATTCCTATCTACATAGAGTGCGATGTTTATTTTGCACGGGATTATAAGCAGCGAGGTCAACTCCAAATGAAGCTTCTCATGGATCCCTAAAAAACATGAGTTTTTGAAGTCAGGAATATTCTAAAGAAAGGATTGGAGAACAAACAAATCGATCATTTCGGAAAAGGGGAGGGGGGTAAATTGTTGCATCTTTCGGGAGGAGCAAACTCAAGCTATATCACTAATTAAAACACTTTATAGGGAGTTTTACATCTCCGCTCGAGTAAGATCGGCTGACGACATTAAGACGTTATTGAACTGAAATTTTAATGAATGTAAGCTGAAAGACAACAATCCTACTTAAGCAGAAAAAAATTAAATATTGTAGTAATCTATGGCCGGACTTAAAATATATCACATGAAAAATGGATAAATTTGCAGCAGGATTTAGAAATCATTCCCTAACATTGGAGTGGAAAGAAATACATCTAAATACGTATAACACAGTCAATTACAAAATAAGCTATTGTTTAGTTTCTAGAGAAATTTACTTTTTCAGTACTACAATAACAGTAGTGCCTTGTTGCTCATCATACAAAACTGTCGTATTACTCTAAGAAATTTCAATGTTATTCTTTCCCTTCTTATTAGACACATATGGATTACCCAAACAATCCCCGAAAAACTCATTCATATATTTACATATTCAAGACAAGCAAAACAGGTAAAAGGCGATTTTATAGATTGAAATATATTTTATTAGTTTTAAGAGCTTTTTTTTTTTTTATTACTTAGCATTTTTCATTTGGACTTTATTCTTAGGGAGATATAACAGTGTTATTTACGGAAACTACTTTTTTTTTTATGAAAATGTATTTTTTATAAAAATTAGAAAAATTTTATTTGCCTAAATAAAGACCCCATTAATGTTTTGGTCTCTTATTCATGTTATGGTCACTTGAGGAAATGAAATAAAAAATATAAAGTAGGTGATATGTGTTAAACATAACAGTCGTCTGAAATTAGGGAATCCCCAAATTATTTAGAATAAAATTAATTTTAAGCATATAAAAGCCATGGGCGTCCGCATTGAGAGACAATGGGAGCCTCCCATGGATAATTAACGTACTTAGATATTACTTGACAAATTTGCAATTAATCACATACACTTTCAATCAGAGCTGGTGCCAGTACTTGGAGTACCCAGGAATATTTTTTTACATACAGTTCTATGTATCTGTACTTAGCAAAAGTAAAATAAATACTCAATATTACATTTTAAGTCCTTTTTTAAAATCAATAAATAATACTGAATGTCCTTTTTTAGCAACCAATTAGAATACTTGTTAAAGGAAATACTGAAAATTTCATTAAATAATAGTACCTTAGATTACTACAATTACCAATTTCCAGTACTTTTAGTACTGAGTATTTCAGCTCTGCTTTCATTTTCTAAAAGTTCATAAAAATGTATTAAAAAAGATATTATTTTTCTGCCCGTCTTCCCCTTACCAAAATTCTGCTGGCCCTCATTATTGCTATTAAAGACTTTAATTAATTGTAATAATATAATTAATTAATTCCTAACCAACACTACAACATAGTATTATATTATAAATGGACAGGGATTTACTGTTAAATTTATTATTCCCTTTTACCAGGAGGAATTGATTATGTTAAAATTTCCTATTGAACAGGTCTAAACTAATTCCGTTTTATCTCACCTTGTTTTTTTTTTTTTTTTTTTTGAGTTATTTTAGATTTCAGAAATCATTGACATCTTACTGACTTCAGCGAGTCATGCGATAAATTTAATACAAATTTTTGCCTTCTGTGATTAAAGATATTTATTTACTATGATTTATTTATTATTATTTTTTTATTAAATTGTTTATTTATTAAAATATTTTTATTAAATTTTTTTTTAGTAGTGTTAATCCCAGTCCGAGGTAACAGCAAAATTTGACCCATCGACGGATTTTGTTTTGGGCCCCACTTTAATGGTTAGTGGATAAAATCATCGAAATGTAAATAAATGCATTCTTAGCTAAATTAAAATTATTTAATTTGGTAATTATTTCTATTAATTCGTTTCTTTTTATAAATTTTTTTATTAGTGCTGTAACTATTAATAAAAAAAAAACATCAGTATATGTTCCGGTCCTTATATATATTTTGTTAAAATATTTATTAGCCTACATATCATGGATTGCAGAAATCAGTTCGTGTTTTTTTTTGTAGAAAGGTAGGCAAGCTACATGACCAACTCACTAATCGTGTTTTCGATTCAGAGCTGTTCTAGAGCAGACCTTATATGGGCAATTGTTAAATCATCTCCCTATAAATTAACAAGTGCCCATGCGTGATCCGTTTTGGAGCAATGAATCGAAACCCCCATTAATGAATTGTTCATTTGAGTCATCTATCTTCCAGTAACCAAACACGAATTAATTTCTGAAACCCATGCTAATTAATTTTTCTCATTTTATATAAATATTTTAGAATTCTATTTTTGTTCATACGAAACTAAACCCTTTTTTTTTTTGAATAATATTTTTTCTTTGAATATTTTAAAAAGTTCAGCACTAATGTATTAATATTTATTTTCTTTATTTTTCTTTTCTATTTTTTTTTTTAAAGCTTCGTAAATTATTAAAAGTATTTTGCTTATATTATTAAGCCTAAATAGTTAACAAATATATAGATATAAAATTTAATATAAACTACTATTAGCAAATAAAATTTAGCTACTATTATTGTAAATATTGTTGGCAAAATAAAATTAGAGTAGCTACTATTATTTACTAAATACTAAAAAGTCAAAGCGCAACTTAAAAAATCCTTTTTGGAACTTGAATTAAAAAATTCTAGAATTGCATGCCTCGCTAGTCAGCTTCGCAGAGTGTTCTAACGTAAATTGTATTGTTATTAATAATTAGTTATAGCCTAGTATTTCAATATAGTTAATAGCATGTAAAATTTCATTAGATAATAATATGAGCGTATTCTAAAAAAAAAAATACAATTTTTTTTATTTTACATCTTTTATTCTTATATTTATTTCAATGTAAATAAACAAAAGATATAAATGAAATTAGATAGAAAAAAAGAAGATGCAAAATGTCAGCTAGCGAGAGAAATGCTTTGATTCTAATCTAAGTAAACTGGAACACTTGCGTCTTTATTTCCTCTATGACCCAACAGAGATAACAATCAAGGGTTATCTCTCTCCTTCTCGTGCCAATGTGCCAATGTAAATCGGAAAAATAAGTTTGTATAATAACAGATTTGAAAATTTTTAAACTTTTGAACATAACTGTAGTGTAAGATAAGGATGTCATTTGAATACTCTCTCTGTCAGCGTCGTTTTCTACTGTTGGTTAACGTTCCAGTTTATTTTGAATTCAACGGTTTTAATAAAAATATACTGCCATTCTTAGAATAGAGAGAAAGGAGTCGTAGGGGAGTGCCTTCCCTCTTATTGGAATCGAAGCGAGCCTTGTGATTGGCAGGAGACATTATGGTGGGGGCATCTTTTAGCCTTCAAAAAGAGAAAAAAATTTTCAACTTTCCTAGCGTATAGCAATTCTACCTAATAAGTGAAGTATCAATCATTGACCAATCCGATTAATTGTTTTTTTTTTAACAGTGATAGTGTCATGTCCAGTTCCTAATTTTTCCCGTGAAAAATTTTTCTTAAAACCTAGCACTCTTTCTTTTTTCCTTTAATAAGAGATTCTAGAGTTTCTCACCAATCCCTGTTCCAATTTCCCTTTCCCGAATTTTTCCTTATCTTTCTGAATTATATCATTAGCTTAAAACTTTTCGTGAGGGCCAGATATTTTGAATTGGTCTTTTATTTTAGAATTTCATTTCTCATTAATTTTTCGATTTGAAATTTTATTTTGCTTTCTGAGGGGAAAGGAATAAAAATTTCATTAAGAAATCCATTTTAAGGACAACATAATTTTTTTAATCCCTAATTTTTTCTAGAAGTAATCGACATCTACGATAGCAGAGATTACCTTTACTTTCTCTTACCTATATATAATATATATTTCGATCGAAAATAAAAATCTATGTTGCGAATCTAAAAAATAGATTTCTAGGAACCCTCCTCGCTTCCACCTCTAAGCTTTTGAATAAAATCGGCCAACCGGTTCTAGTACTTTATTGATCTACTTTTTCTTTTTTCAATTTTCCCAAAATGTGTCTAACGATTTTGATTACAATTTATAAAACAATTATTTATTTGATGAATGTATTAACCCTTATCCCACCCAAAATTATTTGGGGCCCACTTTACTTTTGTATGTTTGTAGGTTTTTGTAATTTTCTCTTAAACTAATATAACGATATTGATTAAATTGCCTGTACATATAATAAATTGGATAATCTTTAAGATGTATTAATCATTTTCCACCTCAATATAGTATGGGCCATCAATTTAGGAATCTAAGAATCCCAGAAAAGTTAGGACAACTCGTTGCCATGGTAACAAAATATAATAATAATAAACGAAATTTAATTGCCAATTTTTTTTAATTTTTTAATATACACAAACAAAAAATCTTTAAAAATAAAAGCTAAAATAACCGACTTCCTAGAGCAAAAATCTGGTGTGACACATCACACAATTTTCCTTACCTAAGGTAATAGAAAGTTGTGTGATGTGCGGCCACCCACCAGATTTTTTGTTCATATTATTATAAGTACCTTTTCCCTTCACAAATCCTGGATATAAAAAATATCCTCGTTATATACGTCAAGAAGGAAGCAAAGCAAGTCTCCAAAGTTTTTGCCGTCTCTCTAAGTATAGTAAAAATAATGCCACCTGATTGGAACGAATAAAAATCTAAATTTAATTAACTCTTTCCTTTATATATTATATATTTCCCAGTAGATATCTTCCACCCCTTTCACATAATCTTATTTTGAATCTACTATAGAAATTTTACATTAACATTAATAGTACTAATTTATTTTTATTTTTAGTTTTTCGTTCGCAACTGATCTACAAGCAGATCTTATGCTTTTAGAAATAAATATACTTAATTTTTTATCAAGCCTATCAGCACTGTTGATAAAGATTTAGTTATAGTTGTAAATTATAAATATTCTGGAGGTTAGCTGAAAGTTAACTTCCGGAACTTTTCCACGTTTTTCTGGGCAATTCTGTATCCAGGCACCCGATCTACAGCGCGCGACGTCGCCTCGCGCCCCACGTATAAAAAAACTGCTGTTGACACGCGACCCCAAAGACCGATCTGTTGGAGGTGAGTACATAATAGTGGATATACGCAAACAATTCACAGAATGTGAATATGTCTTTAAAATCGGGACAGTACTTGGGGAACATGAGTATGTTTCGTTAATTTCAAAACTAAAATAAACATGCAAACAATAAATTTAACTTCATATGATGTCTGATATTCTTCGGACCAAGTGTTGATTTTAAAGATCTATTCACGTCAAAACTAGGGTATCTCTCAATCCAATCTACCTTCATTTATCTTTAATTAAAAGTTTAATTACAATTTTAAATTAAAGAGCATATTTGAGGCATTCTGTATATATCTCAAAAATTCTCTCAAGCATAATAACTCAAAATAATATTACGTTAAATTTAATATTTCTTTAAAAACATGTAGTATTGTTATTGATTTTTCTGAAATTTTCAATAGCTTTTAATATGACCAAATTTTAAATATAAAAATGATTAAACCTGGTTATCAAATTTGGTATAATTTTGATATTAAATATATTAAAACAGTCGACTTTTGAATTCTTAGTTTAAGTCCACTTAGGGCTGCTAGATGGTCGGGATTCAGCTGAGCTATTTAGAAGTTTTAAGCGATGGTCAGAGTCCCGGGAGCGAAGATTTTTTCGGCTAAAAAATTTATAGCAGAATTATAAATATTTCTAATATTATTTTAGTATTTGTTTTTACATAATTTGTAGTTTAATAACTTAATAGTAAAAATAATATGACCAAAAATATGTCATTCCACTGATTCACCTTTTTACATTCTGGCAACCTTATTTCCACAATTGGAGCAGAAAATGACTCCAGTAAAATCCTCTTCCTCTCCCGAGCACCTCTAACATGTTGGTTCTGAAAAATTCCAATTCTATAATCTAAACACATATTACGATTAAATCGCTACTAATAAAATCTTTAGCCAACAATATTAGAAACCTGATTTTATTTTTGGTTACATATTAGATGTTGGATGTAAGCCAATAAGTAATGGACAACTTTCATAAAAAATTTTATTTCTTAAACTAATAATAATAATAATTGTAAATATCTTTCTATTTCATTGGAATATTTTGGTTTGCAGGCAACGGTCTGGGCATGCGAGTTATCGGAGGCAAAGAAGTGCAGGATGGCTCGGGTCAACTCGGAGCTTTCGTTATGAAAATTTACCCCGGAGGAGTAGTCGAAAGTCTGGGTGATATTCAAGAAGGTATATATCAACCAATTTCGGCGAGATAGTCCTATATTATTTAATTGGGGAGGTAGTCCTATATTATTTAATCCACCTAATATTTTTTCAACGTATTTCCTCAGTCCCAGCTATATTTAACTTTTTTTATTTTTGTCCATTACATTATATCTCTCATTCGTTTAGTATATCAATTCGATATTTCAGATGATCCAATTATATCAAAATTCTATATATCAATTAATTAAATTATGGTCCAATTATAACGAATATTGGAATATATTTTGAATGCCAGGGTATATAGAACTTCTATTTAAAATTCAATTTTTGTCTCGGATAAACAGCAAATCAAGAAATGACACTATGAACATAGAAAAATTTGGTTAAGCCCAGGGCCATCTAAAGATGAGGAGGATCTGAAGCTTTTGAATATCCTCGAACGTGGTCACATTATTTCTATACGAATTAATTTTTTCAGATGGTGATTATATTTTTTTTATTTTTAGGTGATCAAGTTCTGGAATGGAATGGAGTTAGTCTGACCGGAAAAACTTTTGAAGAGGTCCATCGTCTCATATCCCAATCAGAAGGCGACATAGAAATCGTAATAAAAAGGTAATTAAAAAGAAATTATTTAATTATATGTATTAAATTAAAGAAGAAATTTATTAAAAGATTTCTAAAAAAATTAAATTCTCTAAACTGGGAATAGGGACAAGAAATTGTTTTTCGTTAAATGAAAAGATATTAATGTCCGGGATATATAGGGTATATACAGGAGAAAAGAGTATTAATTGCTGTGAATTTTATTATAATATAGTGTGTTTAAATTTTAAATTCGAAAGAAAATCACTGATATAAAATTTCTTATACAAAATTGTTTTAGTAAAGTGGATGCACCACCACCTGATAAACCGCCTAGACAAACTTCCCGATTCTTAGATCGATGTAACAACAATCAGATCGATCAGAATGGCAACAATAGCAATTCATCCTCCTACGAAAATATTACAAGTAAGATTTTATATATAGTTTTAATAGTATTTATTTATTATATTATATTTTTTAATGTCTAATATCAACTCTAATAAGAAATTTAATACGTTGTTCCTTTTCAAAAAAAAAAAATCGAATATATCCACTGACACCTCTCTTAACTTTTTTACAAACCACCCTTTGAGTAGGTGTTTGCTGGGTACATAGACGTTACGTACATTACCTCATAGACGCAACGTATAAAGGGGTTTGAACCCCCTCCCCTTCTCCTCCATTTTCTTTTTTTTTTCTTAATATTCATAAATTTTTTATAGAATGAAAGAAATTGAAAATTTAAGGAAGGGTGGAAGGAGATTAGAAGACACATATAATATAATTGATTAAAAATTTCAAATAGAAGTATATGTTTAGGAAATGGATAAAATTTGTTAATTTGTTATTGTCTTTTTTTTTTTTTTTTGTTCAGACTCTCAAGGGACGCGGCGTACCTCGGGATCAAAAAAACATTCAAGTGATTTAAGTGTAAGGGATACTCCGCGGAGAAGCAGCGCAAAAGTGAGTTGAGATTTCATATTAAAATAATCCACTTTAGTGAAACAGCTGCCCCAAACCCTAATTACCCTTAAGGATAAATGGTAAATATTTTTCTGAACTTTTACTAAAATTTTTGGGCAATTGGGGCCTCAGGTTTGTCCTCCGTTATGGTCTGCTCTTAATATGGGGAGGCTTTGAAGGGGTTCCGAATAGTCTCTCGACGCACTCCAAGGGAAGACACATTTCTTTAATCTCCAATTCGGAGTATTTTTCAAAAATTAAGTTTCTCTAAAAAAAAAAAGATCGAATGAAAATATTTTTTGATCAGAGTGGGACATTTTCGACCCGATTCCCTGGCATTTATCTTTATTTAAAGGGTAAAAAAAAGTCAAACAAATTTTCAAGCGCATATTTTAGTCAGGAGCAGCAAAAAAAAGTATTCAACTGAGAAAAAATCTGAACATACAAGAATTCTAAAGATTCCAAACTTTAAGAATTCATTAATTTTATCTCAAATATATATACACATTTTAGACTTTAGAATTGACGTTCAACATTGAAATTTTAGGTCCATTTTAGCCTCTGTGAATATTAGATTTTCTTATTAAGTAAATTGAAAATAACGTTAGTAATTAAAAAAAGCCACCAAAATTAAATGGAATATTCATAAAAGGAAGAAAGTCCCCTCGATAGAGAGCATTCAAGGGTTATTTCTGTCCTTGTCTTACATACAGTCATATTTAAAAGCTAAAATATTTTCAAATCTTCAGCTGATTCCCATAAATGGTTGATATTTGATGATATCTCTTCGAATGTTATCTCTTTCGGCACGACTTGAAAAAATAAATAAACTAAAAAAGAGAGAGACCAAAATTAAATAACAAAAACTGAAATACTAG
This sequence comes from Anisolabis maritima, assembly GCA_010014785.2. NCBI lineage: Eukaryota > Metazoa > Arthropoda > Insecta > Dermaptera > Anisolabididae > Anisolabis > Anisolabis maritima. Next base: position 16,410 of record JAAAKE020121128.1, on the reverse strand, counting down.
CAACCTGATGAATTTTTTAAATAAAAATTAATAGTAAATAATCATGGGATTACCAATAAGATCATTGCTCAGTATAGATCTCAGAAATGTCGGCATCAAAGAATTTTTTAATTCGATTATTAAAATTATACGATTTAAATAAATGTAAACAAATTACCTATTTATATAATAGTATGATATATATATATTTAGAATGTTGTTAATTATTTTGGAATTTTAGAATGCCCCTAAAATAAAATAATTTACTTTGGATTTCATAAAACTTATTAAACGAAACTAGTTCCTTTTTTCACCAAGAGAGAGCATTACAAGTTGATTTTGTCAGAAATATAAAATTGTTTTTTTTTTTTTAAACTATTGTAAAATTCGATATTTGATCATAAAATGTTAGCATAAATTATTTAAATATTCATTCGATGAAAAGTAATTTTTTCAAGTGTTATTTTCTTTTAAAAAAATGAGGAATTGAGAGCATTTCTCCTCAATTTCCCCCACTACATTTTCTCCCTCTTCCGAAGTGACTAACCAAAGCCACGCCATCTCAAACGGCCGCCATATTTAAAATTAGTTCAAAATTTTCAATCTCATGTAAAACTCACAAATTTATTATTTAACAACAACATATCATAGAAAATTACTATCCCATTTTGTTGTCGAAATATTATGGCACATTTTCATATAATAATTTTCATAATCCTAATTAAATAATTCAAACGGTTTAAATTTTTTTCTTGAGAAATTCAAAAAGAGTCATGAATGTGATATTTTCATAAATGGAGAAAAAAATACTTCAGAAATCTAATTCAAGAGGATCGATTAAGAAATTAATTTCACCATCAATTTTGTTTTTATGACATTGATTTCAGAGATGGCAATTAAAGATTTTTCTGGGTGGGCAAATTTTTTTTCTTGTAAGTAGCAAATATGAAATCTATGATCATTATACTTTATTATACAAATAATTATGATATTCTTCATTTACAAAAAGTTTTTCAAGTCAAAAGTCATTGTTCCACTCGAACATCTCTATAAAATTAGAAAAACAAAAAATTCTTAAGTTTCAGGACCTTGTCCTTTTTCCTGGGATTTTCTCATTTTTTGTTTTTCTTAGGATGGCACAAGCTTCCTCTGCCACCAAGGGATTGCCCCTTATGCTTGAAAATTAATCAATATATTGTACTATTTTCTCCCTTATCAAAAGATCCTTCATATATTGTAATTTCGATAAATGAAATTCTTTATTAAACCCTCCTTTAATTATACTTACAGATAAATTCTATACCTTGATTTATTTTTAGGTTACATTTAGGCTTTCTTCAGCTACATTAAGAAATTTATATTCCTCAAGTTTTGATAAAATATACCTGAAAGTTTCATTTAAGTGACTAAAGTTTTTTTTTTTTTTTTAAGAATTATTGACTTGTATTTTTATTTTCTGTATTTAATCTTTTTAGGCACAAGGTCAGCTCCAACTACAGCTCTGCTTTGATCATAAAGCGCATATTTTATATGTTATTGTGAAGAAAGCTCGTGGATTAGAAAAGTTGCAAGATTGTCCACCTGATCCTTTTGTTCGGGTCTATCTTCTTCCTGGACGAAGGTAAGAATCCACAAGATTCGCCAACAAATTTTAACTTTCAACAGAATATAATTCATAATTCAAAATAATCTACCTTAAATGTAGTTTTTTTATTTATTTTTTTTTATATCGGCTCTATTTTTATCTTTACAGGTCTCTATTTTTAAGCTAAGGCATTTAATACATAATATTATGCATTTTAATCAAAGAAAGAGGAGAAGATGATGCCATAATAAATCAAAGGCGTTAGGCGATTTCTTTTTAAGTGAGGGAGGGGTATTTAGACTTTATGTTCATGGGAACATTATAGCATTTTTAATGAAAATATTGCTGTATCTAAGATAAGGTTGAATTTATAATAACTCTGGCCGTCATTTACTTATAATGTACTAAAATTCTGTGTTTCTTGAGAAAAAATTCCTATATTTTTTCCAAACTTTGTTTAAGCCAATGTGCTTGTTTGACCATCCCTCATTATCATCTTGAAAACTCTATTTAATCTGGTTATGAGTATTTTCATAATTTAATCAATTGAAAATTTTAATACATTTAATACATTCCATATTCTATATGCCCAAAATTTGTTATTTTAAAAACAGTATAAAACATGAATGATTATGACATAGTTAAAGGGCTTTTTGTGTGATTTTCCTTTTTCTCCCAAATTCCTCAACTTCCCTCTCCTCCCCTGGGTTATAGAGTTTTATGGATTTTTAATGAAATAAATAATAAAATGATAATCACAAATTTTAAATGCTTCAGGAAATTTTAGCTTGTATAAAATATGTAAAAGCTTTCAGCCTTTTCAACCATTTACTTAGAATGAACTTCATCTTCATCGATTCCAGTCTTAAATATCATAATTAATAATATTAACGCTTAATGTTCATTTTGCAGTGTTGAGAATCAGAGAAGAACGAGATACTTTTCTCGAACAAGTGAACCAGAATGGAACCAAACTATGGTCTATGAATGTGTTAGTTCTGAGGATCTCCTTAGTCGGTATATAGAAGTTACCGTCTGGAATCACGAAATCTATAAACCAAATCATCTTTTAGGCGGAGTTCTCTTAGACTTGTCAGGTAATTTTGTAACAATTTATAAAAAAAAATTCTTAATGATTGTGTATATAGTACAATAATAAAACTAAAAGTCATAATTTCATTATCATATGGGAAAAAATGAATGAATTTTCGTAAAAAGATAAACCGTAGACTTTTGACTGTATTGTCTTCACATATAATTATAATCGTTTCAAGTTTAGATTTAACTAGAAGATGCTGAGATGTGTAGATAAAGAAGTAACGAGAAAGAACTAGCAGTTTGATAGTCCTTTATTTGGCAGGTGGAAGTTCTTTCTCCATACTTCCATATTTCGTTTCAAGTTTATTTTTGAATATTTGTTTGCGTTTTGTTAAAATAAAATATAAGCTCAATTCATTATTACAAATTCCTCTATTTTAATAATAATTTTAACCTAATTTTTACTTTGTAGAATCTAATGTATTGGATGAGGAGGCAAGATGGTACGATCTTCAAGACTATGCTACTCTTCAAACAAAGCTCACCGAAAGAAATACAGGTGAAAATATATTAAGTGTAAAGCTTTTAACTCACTCTTGCCAACTTTTCTCTTCTAAAATTGTTCTTTTTTGAGCAAGTCTATTGATTATGGGATCAGGAGGTCAAACTTTCTCTCAAAATAGACACTGACTTACCTGAAAAATAAATTTTAATAAATCATTATAATTTGATGCATTTGGGGGTATTTAGCTGCTAGTTCTCTGCTTCTAAAGTCAGAGAGCAATATTTATTTTTCTTGCATGTGCAAATTTTATTTTTACTTCCATATAATTTTATATATTTTTTCCTATTTGCCTTGTTTGTTTCTGGCTAACTCATTCATTACTTGATGCGTCGATTATGATATGATATTTAAACATGGTTGAAATGACTTAGTCGTTAAGGCATTAGTTTGAAGGGGGAATAATAAAAAAAAAAAAAATAATGAGCCACATATGAAACAATTTGATTTTAGAGGTGTTCTCTGGCTATAGGGGCATTTTTCCCCTATTGTATCGCACTCGCAGAGCTGGACATATTTCAAATACATTTGTATTTTATATTTGATATTTCAAATACATGAAACCATTAAGTCAACATATTAGTTTTCATATACTTTTTGGAATTCGATAAGATAAGATAACTCATAATACTTTCTTTTTTTTTTTTTCATTCATGTACTCCTAATAGGTACTAGGTAGCCGTTCTCTAATTCATCTCTTAAAAGAAGAGCGGTTGCTCCCGCCATTTACCCGAACAACGATAAAAGACAACATCAGTAAAGTGTGCCCCCAGACAATTTTAGGACAGATAAGGGTTAATACATTTCAAAGATCATCTATTAAATAATTAATTTATATATGAATTTTAATCAAAATCGTTAGAGGGAATTTTAAGAAAATCTAAAAAACAACTGTGTACAAAATTTCTCAAAAACGAAAAAACATTTGAGGCTGAAATTTTATATTTAAGCTAGGTACCCTCATCATTTGCATCTCGAAGCTCTTCAATAAAATCGGCTAACAGGTACTAGTACTTTACTGATGTACTTTTTATAGTTTTTTTTTTTTTTCATTTTCTCAAAATTCGCTCTAACGATTTTGATTAAAATATATATATATCAATTATTTATTAGATGACCTTTGGAATGTATTAACCCTTATTCCATCCATAATTGTTTGGGGCCCACTTTACTCTTGCATGATCTTAGATTTTTCTCTTAAAATACTCTAACGATATTATTAGATTAAATTGGCTGTAAATTGATCTATTGGGAGAGAATTAGAGAAAGGCAAAAAATTTCGTTTTGCAGCAATCACTCAGCTTTCCTTCCTTACGTAAGAGCAAGTTGTGTATCGTTCATCAGATTTTTTAAATTATTTTTTAATTCTACAAGTGAATAATCAAAATAAATTAAGTCAACTTCTGATTATATTGAAAAAATTAGCAAAACTAGGTGGGCAGTTAATTGTGCCCATGATTGTATTGTAGTTCTCTCTTAGTTCAAAACTTTTCCTTAATGATGAAACATTAAACTTTTTTAATTTGGGAGTCCCTTTGAGTTGGGGGCCCGACGCTGATAGTATAGTTAACATCATGGTAAATCCACCTCTGAGAGGAACTTTCCTGGCTGGTTTCTCTCATTACTATGTTTTTATTTAACTATTTATTTAAAATGAGTATTTTGTCACTTAAAATTATTATTATTCAATAATTTTTAATAAAAACAAAATTTGTATAATATTTGTATTTTGAATATTGTATTTTAAATACATTTTCAATGGTATTTTTATATTTTATAACATTATTTCAAGTACATTTTATTTACAATAATAAATCTCCCAATAGTCATGTTCGGCATAACCTTTATAGTTATGCTGAGTCTGTGTATGATATTTTTATTTATTATTTATTTGTCATTTGGTTTGAAATTGATTTTATCTTGTGATATTGAATATTGGTATTTAAAAATGATCAGGTTTGAAACATAATTCTCCTCTTTCTCGCCGAGTTGGTTTTGTTTCCTTGTAGAAAGGCGTAAATGGGCTTAACAGCCGACGCGCCCGGACATCAATATTAAATAACTAATTAGCTCAAATAAATTTTCTAAAATTTTTGCAATTATTTTGTATTTGATATTTCAAATACAAGATGTGATGTATTGTCCAGCTCTTCGCACACGCTATGCACTGACTCTCCTTCTCCCCTCCCTCCTACTCATGTATTTCAAAATTTTATAATAAGGAAATATTTTATGATTTAATTTGAGCTAAGATAAATTTACCTTAGTGTACTAAGTAAATCTAGGATAAAATATATGAATATTAGGGCTATCTTATTTTCGAATTATTACTTAATTGCATAAATTAATCACTAAATTATCCTTGTTTATCAAGAGTGATTGATATTGCTAGATGGAGTATTTCTCTTGAAGGTTCATCGTTCAATTATATTTTGGCACTGAAAACAGTTCAACGCAAAATTTGTAAATTTTTAAGATGAACCAATTTCTTTCTTTGTTCCATCTTCATTATATATATATTTTTATTTATTCTCTTCTTGTGTCTTTGTCCATGTGAATGTGTATCTCTGTGTGTATGTGCCTCGATAGCCCTGGCCAGGGGTGGAACTGCTAGGGGATCAGCAGTGAGTACTGTATATACGAGCATCACCCCCTCTACCACCCCAAGGGTCTCTGCTGCCATCTATCCTGCTGGAGCCGCAGCATCCGCCCATTCTATAGGGGCCCACGGGTGCCACGGCGCTCTTTGCTCTATCTTATAGCGCCTAGTCTCGTCTCTAACGCTTTGTAAGTCTTCACTTGGTCTTCTTCTCTTTTTTCATTACTTCTTTCATTTATCTTTAATATATACATGACAAGTTTTTTACATTAAATATTCGCTGTATAAATAACTGATACAGGAATAATGGTGAAGGTGAAGAAACAATTATATGCCTATGAATACCCATTATATTTTCAAAAATTAATTTTTAAAAAATATTTCCCTATTTTTCTTTGAAATCACTAAAAAAAATCCAAAATATTTAATGCTTTTTTAAGCGTTGTCCCAATCGGCAGCTTCCAGTAGGTTTGAACCACACATGCGCAATATTAACTATATTCTACAGCCCCTCTACCCTGTAGAGGTTTTGCTTTATGTTCTAAGGGTCAGTGGTACACTTCACCTCCATAAATATGGACAAAGTCTAAATGGCCTCAGATACCGAAAAAGACTTAAATAAAAAAAATTATATTCCACTCTCACTCACACTACTATGATCAATATGTATGAGAATGAGCCTGCCTCCAATCAGTCAGGAAATCTTTCCACGGATTGGGGGCACCTTAATGACTCACAAAACCTCTTCAACTAATATTATATACATGTATGTTTTCTAATCGGCGCTTTTTTCACACTTAATATTATCCAATCCTAACATATTATGCTTTATATTTAATTATTCTTAATGTAATTTATCATTATTTTAATAAAAAAAAAATGACGTAATTATAAAAAAAATTAAAAGTTATAAAATTTCTGGTACCCGCCCTAATACACTTAGCTTCGCCACTGTAAATGTTTTATTTGTAGATGTGACGTTTTTAAATCTTGATTGTTTTGAATGTGAATTAATTTATTTCCACTTTTAATTCAATCACTGATATTCTATTTTATTATTTATTTATTTCTTTTCACTTTGTTTCAGGCCCGTTATGGAGAAGTCATTTTGATAATAAAATTAAGCAACATTCCATATATAAAAAAAATGTTGAATAAGCTTTAAAAATTCATACCTTAATAATTAATTTGCATTTAATGCTTCCGTCCTTATAAATGGTATGCACCATAATTTACAATAATTTCAAATCTTATTTTTAATTCTAATTTATGTCCATTTTGAGATATATACAGAATATATTCTTCGTCATAATATTTTAAAAGAGCTATCTTCATCCAGTCATAGCTAATATTTAAGTATGTTAATTTAAAAATATAAATAAATAATTGGAGTGAGAACTATAATTTTATTATTTTAAGATAAACATCTTTATAAGAAGCTGCTTTTCTATATAGGGCATCCAAAAAATAACTCGAATTTTTAAAAATATTTTGAAGCAGAAATGTTTCAAAGTATAATGCCACACATTAATAATTCAATTATTATTTATGACTACAAACAAAAAATTGATTTCTCCTAAAAATTTTCTAAATAGTTCACATATTGAGATTCACTACTTGATAGAAACTAATACTTTATTAATACATGCTATATACATTCATATTTTAAAATGGAAAAATCATTTCTTTTTTTTGATCTGCCCCTATATTATAATAAACTATTATTTCTCACTCAAATATTAATAAGTTATGCCAATGTCTTCGTTTACTAGGAAGGAAAACAACATACTAAAATAGCAATCGTAGTTTTGCACGATAAATAATAATAAATTTTACAGTACATAAAATCGATTATCATCAAATTTATAAACTTTCTCTTTATTTTCTTTTAATGAAATAATTGTTGTTGACTCCAAAGGAAGACAGTGGTAGCAAATAGCCTTTGGATGCTTAATTAAAGACAAATTTTGAAACGAACAAAGTCTATATGCTCATCTTCAGTCATAATTGTTGTCGTATAATGCCCAAAGGTGGTCAGAGTAATTTTACGTACATAAAATAATGAACATATGATATTGTTGGATTTTAAGTTCAGATGAAGTCTCATCTCGCTTACAAGTGTAAGCGATAAATTTAACGTCCAAAGGCTATCCATTTGCTGCCACTGCCTTTCCCTGGAGTGAAATTTGAACACAGCAACGATTTTTTCACCGTGAAACAATTCATATTTAAAGCCTTAAATTCTTAAAATTCTTTCTTTTAAAATTTCTTTTTATGCCTTACTCCATTCTCTCTATCTTTATGCTAACTTTTATAAATTTATCTCTTTTCTTTTCTGATGTTTTCTATTAATTCCATTATAATTTAATATTTCTTACAATGGCATATACAAAAGTGAAAGACGGTAATCCCCTCATGATACATAATAGCAGTTCTATAATTAAAATTTAAAAAAAAATTAATCTGATAAATATATAAATAATATATATTTAAAATTATATATTACATTTATATTTAAAAAGATATACGTAACCTATTTATTTATTAAATTTACAATATTAAATGCGAACGATTTACTTATATATTTTAGTTTTTTAGGTGATTTTTTATTTACTTCTCAAGAAATATTTTTAACAAAATATATTTAAGGTTGTGAAAAAATTGTGTTAGTTTAAAATTTAAATTATTATTATATTAGCAACATCACCTCCGAAACAACCTCTCCTCTCCATTCACCCCCCTTTTGAGCTGGTACCATCCTCTCCTCATCCACTCCCACCTCTTCTTTTTTGACATACTTATCTCGTCCTATGTCTCCCAAATTGTCTTTTTCTTGCCACCAAAATGGTATTCGTTCTTCTCCTATCTGAACTAAATCCCCGCGATTTAATTATTTATTTATTATCCCAACATGTCTGCTCTCGTATACATATTAATTATTTAAAAATTAAAACAAAAAACTCAGAGAGAACTTTGATTGTCTATTTTAATAAATATGTTCAAATTCCTAGTTAATAGTTCAGTACAGCGGCATAACTTAAGAGAATATATATAAAAACCAAACTTTTTTATTTAATTCAAACGAAATTTTAAATTTAAGCTTTTTTATATTTATTTCTCTATATACGGTTTATATAGGTATACATATATATTATATTTTTATTTATTTATATTAACTTTAAGCCTAATCAAAATTTAATTGAATTCATTCTCTCTAAAAAGAATTATTCTAGATTAACTCTATTTATCAAGATATATTTACTATCAATCAATTCAAAGATATATTTTTCCCTATCTAAAATTAAATACTATATATAATTGAATAAAATATTATTCTTTTCTAATAAATTTTTAATCTCAAAATAAAAAAAAATTGTTCCTACAAATATAAGCTATATATCAAAAACTAATTAAATTTGGATATGAAAAAAAAATTGGTTCCCCTTGGATTTTTATCTATAACTTAACTTGCAGCTAGTTTATAAAATACGGGTGTCCAAATTGGAAAGATCAATTCTCGCCTTTCATCAAATACCTCTTTTAGAAATATAATAATAATAATAATGATAATAATATTTTGTTCATAAAATTTTCATAAAATATTTTCTTAAAATAATTATGAATGAAACTTTTCAATTTCTCCTTGCCTTTCTATATATATATATATATATATATATTTATTCTAATGTATATAAATAAAATTTCATTTTTACTCGGAAAAAAAAGAAAAAGGTAGATTATAATAATAAACTATGGTATATTTCAGCTCAGTTTGCTTCTGTAAATTTTTATTTTATTAAAAAGGTGTGAGATACAATTAATTAATTACATCAGGCGTTTTGAAGAAGAAAGACACATTCCTTATTATTTCGACATTATTGAGATGTGTTATTTCACAAAATATATAATATTTTTTGGTATAAATACCAAACTTAAATGCAGAGGCGTATCTAGTGGAATTCCCCATGGGAAATCTAGTTGCGCCCTTCCATACCTGGTTTTTTTTTATGGATAGGGATATAGAAGTTTCAACCAGGATATTTTTATAGAAAAAAAATTTAAATCGAGACTAAATCAGGCTAAATTTTATTTGCCATCTGCAGTCTTTTGTGAATAGTGCTCTCGAGGTGATTACAGTATTGTTACACTATAACGCTATATATCCTATATCGGCATTCAATTTAACACATAGCCATTCGAATTAATCATTGATTTTTTTTCTATTATACTTCTTTGCCAAACATTTTGTCACTATTTTTTTATTTTTCCATCATGCACAAACAAATTACAATTTTGTTTTAATATTTTTTTTTTTCGGACACGAAATTTTTTTCTCTACCTTTAAATTTTTCTACTCCAAGGGTCTTACCTCGATGATTCGCGTTCATGACGGGCAAAAATTATTTTTGTATTAAAAATCTATCCCCTCGTGGAGCCCTTAATCCCTATTTAGTCCCTTTGCTTTTTTTTTTTCTTACTCCTTGTTCACTATCTTCCCTGTTAAATTATGGATATAGCTAATTATTTTTGGTTTATTAAGCCCCCCATTTTTAAATATAATTTTTATATATAATCAATTTTCTTTATCTTTTTTTCATAGGTGCCTTTTTTGTAATACTACTCATATAACGCCCCTCTTCCAGATAAATAAATATTGTTAAAAAATGCAGGTGGCTGTGATTCAGATTGAAAAAGATGCAAGTCACGAAGTCAAAAAATATAAAGCCTCTGGATGCTTAATGTGTGATCATTCTCAAAATAAGTCAATGAGAACATTGCGTCGACATTGTTTACACTTATTAACAATACATCTTATATATTATGTATTGCCTTATAACTAACTCTGGACACCTTATAATGAATCCATGATTGATGATGGACAATAAATTTGACCCGAAACGTTTCAAAATTAATGCATATAATTCACATAACGCTAATTTTGTGTCGGATAGAAAATAAAGGTAAATATTGACTAATATGATTTGTTTTAAAGGGAATTTAATTTTCAATCACGCTCTCAGTGTATCGAATAAGATAATATGTCGAGATGAATATTTTGATTGGGCAAATTTGGTGCCTACCGGAGTCGAACCAGTGATCTTTTACTATTGCCCAAATAAGTAAATATAAAAAATTAAGAATAATTTAACTCGCATACATACATTATGCATCAAAATATTACCACCTATATATTTATACATGGGACTAAAATATTTAATTAATAAACATTTTTATTCTGATGTAAACACGTACCCTGGAAAACTTTTCGATGAGGGGCTAACAATCTATTATTAAACCAATGGGAGGGTAGGCGAGCACCATCTTTTATAAAAAAAAACCTATTTAAGGAAAAATAAATAATACATTTCCAGTGATTGTAACGTTTATAGAAGCTCTAAAAAATTTTGTTTTAATTTTTATGTTGGAAAAAATAAAAAGGACTAAAAAGTATAAAATATAAAAAAATGTTTATATAAAATGCACTAAAAAGAGGAAAATAACTTTGAATAAAGCGTGGGCGCTCAGTGAAACTTCAAATTTCATTAATGGGAAATTAAACGAAAGCACACGCTTTTATTAAAAGTTATTTTTTCTTTTTTCTGCATTTTAAATCAAAGCGTTTTTTTTTTATTTTTATTTTTGTTTATTATATTATATAATAGTTTTATATATATGATATATACTTTTCATATATCTTAGTGTTAAAAATTCATATTCCCTCCTAAGCTCTCAAAATGTCAAGTACAATTGTTGGTATAGGCCGCCCCATTTTTGCCTCAAGAAAATATGGAGGCAGAGAGAGGAGAGGATGCCTCTTTTCAAAATTAGTCTTATAACATGCCCCTTAACAAAAAAAAATTTTTGATTGATTAATTTTTTACTTCTTTTTTATATTATTTACAAAAATAAATTATTTTTAAATTTAATGAATCGGAGCCTTTTAAGCCTGCTCAAAGAATGAGTAGCAAGAAAATGACAATAAATAAATAAATACTTTTGTGATAAATAATTTTGATTTTAACTATAAAAATTAATTCTTAAAATAATATGAATGCTTTAATAAAATCACGGGCCAATGGCCATTAAAATAGTTATTAAATAAATATTTCACATTAAAAGTAAATTAATTTTTATATGAAAATTTATTGCTAAGCTAAAAAAATATACTATATAGAAGTTCAACCTCTAGACACAAAACCCCAAATTATTATATTTTTCAGAAGAATAGAGAATAAAAGAGGAAAAACAGAGCAGAAAATTGATTATTCTGACTTATTTGGATCAGGAGTGGTCCTGATAATCAAATACAAATTAAAAAATTGGTTAACATTCCTCGCGTCAGGATAATTGAGAATCCACTCAAATACGGATAATCGAGGTCCCATTGTAATTTCTTGTTATTTTTATATTTCTCGATCTTTGATTTTGTGTGTTTGTTACGATTACTTACTATACATTTAAAAATAAAATAATCATGTTTCGTCATAAGAGAGAATTAAGGAGAGCTACATAAAACCCGAAAGTGGTAAATTTCAAAATTGTTAAAACTTAATTAAATTAGGTAATTTTGAATTTTATTTACATCCCCTTATTATCTCTTAAGACAAAACAAAAGATAGCATTTGACTAATTTAGCTGGATATTTGATTTTAATTAAAAATAGAATGTTTTAGTTCATTTTGAGTGCCTCTAAGGGCTCTAAAATAAACTATATTTATATATATACTCAAAACATGAAAATTTGTCTAATTTATTTTGAATAGTAGGTTGACTTAAAATTTCTAAGGTTTCTGTTTCATAGTTGATCAATAGCGGGGGTGTCAAACTGGCAGCACTCGAAATTTTGTTTGACCCTTAGCGTTTTACATAAAATTTTGCAGTTTATTATGGGTCCCATAATTGTTAAAAATGAAACCGATATAGATTAATTGGCCTAATAAAATATTTCATTTTTACTAGGTTTTTTTTTGTCTTAAGGCCTCCCTATATAGCCGCATCGAAATTTTATTTACCTTTGCTTAAGTGATTTACAAGTATTATCCTTTCTAAACATTCTTAACATGTATTTTTTTATATTAATAAATAAATAAAAAGGACTGGTAGTTAGCCGAAAATAGCTCCAATCATATATAAACACAAATTACCTTAGTTTAATGAAGAGGTGAAGGAATATATGTGAAATCAGGTTAAATAAATTGCAAATTTCTAGCCGATCAATTTCGTTATTTTATATGACATCAGCAAGTCTTAGGTTAGTGTGAAATAACCGAGTCAAAATAACAAGACATGATGATGATATTAAATAACGTAATCGATTGATGTAACCTGACACATATATTTCTTCATCTTTTCATTCATTCGAAACAGATTGTAAATGGAGTCCTTTATCAAATCTACATTAGTTTACATAATACAAATAAACAAAACAATATAAACAATAAAAAAAAATAGAAATATTCTTGCTCCATTTCTTATTCATCTTTTTGTTCTTCTTGAGATAGACTTCTCTAGCAAGTAGCCCATGAGTTTGACACCCCTTTTAAATTTTGAATGATTTTAATATATTAATTGGAAAAACTGTAGATTTCCAGAACTCAAAATTAAATAATCCCATGATCAATGAAATACAAACAAAAATACCCCGTTCTCTCTGTGCCTTTTGTGATCGCTCCTCAAAGAAATTATTTTTAAAATAGTTTTTGACACAAATAATAATAATAATAAACAAATAAATTATATTCGTATATAGTAAATATATAAAAAAATCAAATCAAAATTTTCATCTAAATTTAGTCATTTATTTTCGATTTTATGAATCAATTTAAATCTTAAATTTTAATATTATTAATTAAAATTTCTAAATAATAAATATTATTACACATTTCTATTATGGGTTTGGTTTTAAATTTAAACTTATTTTTTAACTTGGGAAATAGATTTGTCGGGAAAATCATTTGTCTGGTAAACCTACATTTACAAGAAGCATTTTTTAAATAGTGAAATTATAATTTTAAAAATTCCTTAAGTATCTCACTTATAAAGGGGACTTCAGTAGTAAACTAAGCTGAAAAATAACAATATTTTATTAAAAAATGATTTATCCAATAAAATCGTTAAAAATTAGAATATAAATTATATATACATATATATCTTATGTATAAAATTAATCAATTATATATTACACTCTTGTGGAAATTATATGGATTTTCTTGGACCAATATAGGGAAATGCAAAAAAATCTCTCTAAATGTGTTTGCGCTGTAAAGAAAAAAAAAACGCTGTAAATGTTCCCGAATGACCATTTATTATGTGATATATAAAGATAAATGCAAGATACAAACATTTAAAAAACTTCCAATAATGACTCGAGTATTTGTTTGTCAAGAGGATACAAAATCTAATGAAGATCTGATTTGCATTTTGCGAATACACACGATGCCTCAGGAAATGTTAAACATTAATTTATATATCAATATATAATTATATTTACAATAGTTTTTACTATTCAAATAATAATAAATTTGTAATTTGTTTTTATTAATATTTTTTAGATCATATTATATCTTTATAATATAATCCAAATATAAACAAATCATATCACTATGAGGTGCATAAATTAATTGTTTTGTTGCTAGAAGATAGATAATCCACACTCACTAATGAATTTTTTGATTAATTACTCTAGGGCAGACCACCCATTGTTTATTCTCCCTTGAAATATACTTCTATGCCAGTGACAGCGTTATAGGGGGTTGAGAGCGCTACCGTCCCCCCATTTAGAACACTTGCCCTCCTACTAAACCAAAAATAAATAATATGTAAAAATATATTTTAATGCTTTTCAAAAAAAAAAAAGAACAAAAGTGCTAATTTACTCTTATTTTTTTATTAAATTTTTTTCTTAAGAGAATAATAGTGAATTTAAAGATTTCTTGATAAAGAGTAATTTATTAAAAAAAATAATTAAATAAATAATTAAAATAAAAACATTTTGATAAATTTTTCTCTATCAAGAGAAAAATATTAATTTTAGAAAAAGCGACTGAATAGATTTTATTGATATTACCAATCTCTGTATTAAAAATAAGAAATTTGATCTGCCCCCCCCTGTCTAGAACTTTGCCTCCATCCTGTATTATGAATACGCTAGCGCTGATACTGATCTGTCTGTGCCTTCTGAGCAATTCTTCGAAAAATCAATCAGTGATTTGGTCATTTCGATTGCCTACCTTCCATCAACCATACGAACAAATATATACACCCCGTGGTATCAATTTTCTTACTCCTGATACTACGAGTTATATATGTCGTATATATATTTTGAAAAACATTTTAAAAAATTTTATTATTAAATAATATTTTACAATATTTTTTTAAACGCCTGTAATTTTCATAAGTAAACCATAGAGACAAGGCTTACTTTTGGTTACCTAATTGCTCGGCGTTAATTAAATTATCTCTAATTCTTTGTTATATTTAATAATGTATATTATTTGAATACAACATATACAATCAATTATATCTCTCTATATATCAGAACAATAACTTGTTGTTTATTATTATTAAAAATAAATAAAATAAATGCAATTATCTTTTTAATTTTTTTTTTAAATATCAACTTCAAAAAAATGTTAATGTTTAAAAATATTCTACCAAAAGAAAAAAAAATAATCAAATTTTAATATCTTAGCTTAATATATATTTAGACTGTGTTTATAAGTATTAAAAATACTTCTAAATGATCATTTGTATCAACTTCTCCTGGAACATCCTGTATCTTGACAAATTCTATTATACACTACGAGATGTGCCTCAAGTCAATTTATATTTAAATTTAGGGCCTTCTTGGCCTTGATGAATGATGATAACACAAATAAGAATAAATATGATTTTCTATATGCGAAAGCTCTTTGCCTAGATGGTTGCCTCCAAAATAATCACTTTGTGTCTGAATCTTCAAAAATAATTTTATTTTTTTAGTCTTAAAAAAAAAATTAATCTTTGTATATGTATATAATATGCAGTCATTTTAATTTAATAATTTCCATTAATTAAGTGAAAGGTTACTTAATTAAATTTGATCAAATTTATTTGCTTATTATTATTAATATATATTTATTTGCAATCAGTATATTGAGGATATTGATTCTATATTTATTTATTTATAATACTCTATTTATGTGGATGAATCAATTTTTAATTTTTTTTAATTTCAACTTTATCTATTTTTTCATTCGTAAACGAATCGTATCTAACCGAGCTTTGTAAGAGATCACCAAATTAAAAAATTTTATTTTTTTTTACAAAGAATTTTCTATATGGTTTTTCCTTTTTTTTCCATTGAAGAATTATTTTTTGCATTATTGGAGAATAAAGTAGATCAGGATTTAATCATTTGAGCACATCATATCTTACTGTTTTTTTGTTTTTTTATTATTATTTTCTGGCTTATGCCTCTATGCAAAATTCTATTCATTGCAATATAAAGAAGGTCTAGAGCATCTATTACCCAGCCAAAAAGGAAATTGATTAACACATGCTCAATTTACTAAATACCTGACCTATTTTATTCTTTAACATTGCTATCTGCTGGAAGAAATCCTTCAAAAAATCTGAAATTATAAATTAAAAATATAGACTAATTTT
>JAAAKE020121117.1:0-15428 GCA_010014785.2 Anisolabis maritima | reverse complement strand
GTAAAACATTCTCGAATTTGATGATTTGGAATTTCATATAGCTAACGAAAGATACAATTTGTCAAATTACTTTTGAGGTGATATAATATATATATTATATAAGAAAATCTTAGCAAGTTTTTTTTTTTTTTTTAAGAATTTTCCACTACGTCGGCAAGAAGACAGGAGAGCTTTAATTGATATTCATATCAAAGTGCTCTTTTTTTAATCAAAATATTCTGCTTTTAGTTGAGTGTGAGGAGGGAAGGGGGGGGGGGGTGGCGCTTATAATCCCTAAATGGAACTCAGCCTAAGCTATGTAAAAATTTAATGCGTAATTTAAAGGGTCATGCTCATCGCCCCCACCCCCAACCCCCACTTAAAATATCATTTAGGTATTGATAATTTAATATTAATATATTTAAAATAATTGTATTTTTCATACGATTTAACTTTCTTGATTTAAGTGTCACAGTGAATACCGATAACGAAATAATATAGTGCCTGAGTATGATAAAAGCTAATTATAGAATTCTATTTCATAAAATTCTGATAAAAACCTTAGAAAAATTATGAAAAAAAAAAAAACGATATTTGAAAAGGTATTGGGGGATTTTATTCTGGGAAGACCTGGTCTCCATTTTGGGAGGAAATTATTTTTTTTTAATTAATTTAATAGTAAATTTTAATAATCCATTGAATTGGGAATCTTCAAATTTTTTTCTCCACGGACTTTCTTGACTAAGCAGGAAGCAGAGGGCCATATATTTTGCTTACATATAGACAGACAAATATATCATTTTCCTGGGTTGCTTTTTTTGGACTAACATGTTTATTTCGGTTGAAATCTCACTTTTTTGCAATCAAAATTCTTCCCTGATAACCTATTTTAGTCTATATTTAATATGTATTAATAGATAAGAGAAAGTAAGGCCATACAGAACTCTTAGGAAGGATATATTTCACTCAAAATGTCGAGCATGATCCAGAAAATAATGTTCCAGACTTGTATCTCCAACATTATTTAATAGATATAGAATTTCCTAAAAAAAAATTTTCCAGACTTCAACTTGCCAGAATAATATGCTTGCAAAACCATCGATAAGGTTACGTGAAAAACATGAAAACTTTTTATTTATCTATTGAAGTCTACCAATCCAGTGTGGAAACGTGGATAATAAAAATTATCACTAGAAAAAAAAATATAGTACGAAGAGGAAACTTTTACGTTGATATGTTAATAAGTTATTTTTATTTTTTTGAATTTTAAATAGGCATAAACAAATTAGATCGCAACTATTAGGATTTATTTTTCTAAAAGAATTTTTTTTTTAATTTTTGTGAAAAGTCAATGGAGAATGTGAACAAATCGAACCTCGAAACATTTACAAAAAATCAATAAATAAATAAATAAATAAAAAAAATAGGTAACAAGAATAACACTAGACTTTCCTATAACTTGATTCCGCCTAATAGGTAGGGATTCGGATCGAAAAAAATATCTCCTCTCTGACTCCGAACTAAAGATTTTTTTACACGGGATTCTAAAAGAAAGGATCAAACGAAGATTTTTTTACACCAAACAAACAAAAAATCTTTGTTTCTTAAGATAAAAAAAATTTAAAACCGGAGTCAGACTTTTTGATTCGTAGAAATTCAATAATACATCTAGCGGAACAATAAGTCTTTGATTTTTGTGGATTAATTAAAAACAATAGGACATTTTAGCAGCTCAACAGTTTCTTAAATGTTAATGCATCTACAGAAGAACGGTTTTAAATTTTCAGAAAATCTATTTGAATAGGCGACTAAAAGCAATTTCATGATGGCGCCTGTCTTGATGATAAGAGTAGATAATAGAAATAAATAGTAATATAGCCATTAGTAGACTTTATTTAAAAGTATGCATTAAAATATTAATATTATTAGGAAATATTTTTTAAAGAAAAGGAATTTGGCGAATAATCACTCAGAAAAAAAATAGTTGACAAGAATGTCACTTTTTCTTTACGAGAAATTAAACAAGACTGACTGACATCGATCCACGTCATTTATACAATATATAAATATGATAAGTGACATTTATAAAAACTATACAATATACCCCAAAATTCATAGGCTTTCATCAATTTCAATTCAAGTGACAATGTCAATATTGATAAGCTTAAAAGCCAAGGGATGTATGAAGATGGATTGAAATTTATTAAAGTATTTTGGATACCAATTGATATAAATAAATATGCTTGGATTGCATTATATCTTGTAAAATGTAAATAGTTAAAATCGTTTGAAGTCTATATGCCCTAAGAAGCCAAAAACAATAGATTATCTCTTGTTTATGAATTTTAGAGTAGATATCGTATAATATTATCCATCTTTATATTTTTTATCAATTTGCCTTCACCAGCTATATGAAATCAGAATGAAATAGATGACGAAATATTTGTGAAAATATAGGAACAATCTATACTATTATATAAAAGACAAATTCTGTCTGTTTGTAAAGCATAGAACTTCTGGACGGATTTTTGTGGAATTTTTTTTACCAATGTGTAGAAAATTTTCAGGGGGTAGTTTTAGGCTATGTTTAATTCGGATTAAGGCTAGGGAGTCATTTTAGTAAGAAACAATATCTCTATGGACGAATATTCGTGGGTTTTTTTTCAATATGTAAATAATTTTACAGAACAGGGGATAAGTTAAAGGCAATTCAGATTAGGGGCCGAGCACCCCCTTTTTAGGAGGTGGTAATCAAAATTTCGTTTGGAACTTATGGGCACCCGTAAAGAGATTTTGAGATGAAGCTTAAATAAGTAAAAAATATATTAAATACTTCAGGAGGGGTTTACCCACCCCTCCATAAATTAATATTTTTATTTTTCATTCGATTCGATTTTAATAAAATTTGAAATGGGGCTTCAAATAAGTGAAAAATATAATTAAATACCTCAAGAGGCGTATGTAAAAAATGTCTGAAACGAGAGTCGCTTCACTTGATTATTTACTGGCAATAATTATTAAAAGTTTTCTTTGTTTTTAGACTGGTAAAATTCAATTACGACTAGGATAATTCAACAAAAATAACACTTGAAAAATTAATAATCACACAACTAATTATTAAAATTTTATGACCATCTTAGACTAACTTTGAACTCAGATTCTCTATTATAAAAAGCGAAAAATAAAATAGGCAAAAAATTTTCGACAGAAGAGTCTGAGGGGCCAACCCCTCTACCGAGTTGGGTAGCCCGCCAAAGGCCAAATAAAAAAAAATATGAGAGAAAAGGAGATGGTATATTCCCACCATGGCGCACCATTTTAGTTAGCTCCTGAAGCAAAAGATGGCAGCAATATACGGCAAATATTTTGCCCTTCTCCTGCTTGTATCTTGCTTCTAATTAATTCAAGGTTATAATCCTGTCAAATTTAACACTGATTTTCTCTCAAAGTAATTTAATTATATTTTTATGTAAATTAGTGATTTAGATATAAAAGGTAAAATAAATTTTTTTAACTCAATAAGAGTGAATAAATTTAAACTTGATTTTTTGTCACTTTTGACATTTCAAAATAGCACATATTTCCTTGTCAAACAAAAGAGAATTAACATGTCATGTCACCAATGCGCAGCTTCTTTTAATTTATTTCGAAAAGAGGTGAGATTTTAATAATCTTATTATAATTTATTTTATTAACAGGTAATTTAATTCATTTAAATTTTTAGCTGTCATGTCCCAAATGTGGATTTAGTTATTGCAATAATTGTTTAAAAAATAAAATAAAATTACCAAATAATGATATAAAAAAGGTTTGTCAAGGATGTGTTGAGAAAAGTTCAAATTCAATTGAAAGGCAAGATGATCTTAATGATTTAAGGTAATTATTTTTTTAATAATTATAATTCATATTTTAGATTACAGTTTTTAATTACATTGATATTTCCCTAACAGTAGTGAAGGAATGTTACAATAATTTGCATGATTTTAATCTTTTATAAAAATTTTTTCATCTATTTTCCTTATTTTTAAAGATGGGAGGGACATTCCAATTCGAAATCCCATCAATCATGTAAAAGGATATGAGATTAGAGTTGAAATGCTTTTCCTAAAAGCTGTTAAAACTTAAATATTTGTTATAAATTTATTGACGAGTAGTATAAATATTTAACTAACAAGAAAAGTCATTTGTTTCACTTTCGATGATATCTGAATAATATTAATTAATTAATTGATATATTAATTTAAATAAAATTTTTAAGCCCTCTTTCATACTATTAGGATTTGAAATATCCATATACGAGAGAATTTATGATTCAACCCATCACTAATTGTTTGTATTGAAATTTTATACAAATTTTTAGCTATACAAAAAGGACAGATAATTAAATAATATATGAAAGTTTTATAATTAAGAAAAAATAGAGGATTTATTGAGGACTTTGCAGTCTCTTAGGGCGTTATTTGAAAACTATCACCTATTTCAAATAAAAGATAAAAGTCACTATTACTAATATTTTTATATTAATTTATCTTTTTTTTTTTTACTTCTAGTAAAGAGGATTCAAGTGAAGCAAAACCTCCGATTACAATTATGAATCCTAAAAAGAATGCCTGGTCTGAAAAAGATCTTGAAATGTTAAAAAGATTGCAATCATTGAAACAGAAAGACCAACCTTCAGTTTCCATTACAACAAATGATATTGCTATAAGATTGGCAAATCTGAGAGGTGAATCAAGTGTTAAGTCTTATAAATATGTGAGTAGCCAATAAAATAATAAAAAGTAATTATTTTAATGATGAAATTTATTATAAATTAATTTTTTTAAAGGTTCTGCCTCCTAAAAAATCTCAGGAAGAAGAAACAAAAGATTTAATTCAACGTTATCTCGATGAATCAAAATTACCTACATTAAAAGATACAATCGCGGAAAGATTGGAAAGACTAAAAAATAATGAAGAGGTACTTATAATTTACTTTTTTAATTTCTTATTCATGTTACAAGACGAATTATCAAAATATCGGTGATCTCCGAATAAAAAACTTATTCTAATTATCCAGTTCATTTTTTTTATTAACTATAAATATTTTAGGAAAAATCTGAAGGTACATCTTCATCTGAAAAAGATATCTCTTCACCAAGTGGAGGAGAAGATGAAGTAAATGAACTTATGCGCAACTTAACAGATGAATTAAAAATTGAAATGGCTCATGAAAACCAAGGGTAATAAAATTTCAACTCAACTTATTATTTATTTTTATTCACAACATATCAAATTTGAGCCTCAAACTTTTTTAGTTGGATAAATTTTGTCTCAAACAATTGAGAGACTCCTTTATTTAGACCTAAAGAAAGAGTATTTCCGTCGACCGTCCCGACATAGAGTTTTTTTTTGCAATCGCAATTTAGATGAGATATAAAAGCCTGCGCTCAATAATCCAAATTAAATTCTATGTGCTAAGTGTATATGGGAATTTCGAAATTTACAAATATTAATTCCATCCAAAATTTACCTATCCCCTGTATAATACTATTTCAAAATATAAAATTTTATTCAAAAGGAAAGTATACATTTTCTAGACTGTCTTGGATGCTATTTGGGAGATAGAGGAAGGAGAGTGGAGGCCTTTTTACCTCATTCCCCTCAAGGAAAGCTGAGGATTCACCTCGATATCTCAAAATTATTTTTTAATTAGTTGTTTCTAGATGGTTGGCAGCTAGGGTGGAATAAAGGCGAGAGGAAAAAAAAAACAAACAAACACTTTCTTCCCTTCTCAATCCTTTATTGCTCCAAACACATTTCGATATTTCGGTCATGTCCTCCGGCCTTCATCAGAATACGATTAAATGGAAGAGCGTGTGCTGGTTCCAAAAAGATAGACATTGGGAGTCGGTGAGATCGGTTTGATATGATATCGATCTCACCGACTTCCAAACCATCAACATGAATTTATATCAGATTTCAAGATATAAAATTTATATTGCGGTTCTCTCATTGAATATTTTCTAAAAATATTGTAAATATTTTTCTTCTTAATTTATTAAAAATATTTTTTAGAAATAAAAAGGATGAAGAACTTGCCACTCGCTTAGCAAAATTAAGAGAAAATGAAGAGCCTAAAACGAGCCTTAAAAAAAGAACAGATGATTTAATTCAGAGTTACATAGATTCTAATTGTTTAGAACAATTGTTAAGTGTTGTCTGTCAAAGGATGGAACAGAACAAGGCGAAAGATGAAGCCGGAGCAAGCAATTTAGAGTAAAAAACAGATGATTACTCTTTATTTGGGTTATAATAAATAATTAAATTTAATCATCATAATTTATTCTTGTGTTTTAGGAATGAATCAGATGAAAATGAAGTCTCTTCTGATAAAGAATCAGAAAAATCAGAGGTAAATATAAAAATTTATTATAATTTTCACGATGAGATAGGTAGGTAGATCTGTAGATCTGAGATATGTGAAAAGGGAGGAAGTCAGACAGAAGAGTAGTCTCTATCGAAGTAAATCTCCCAAAAGGTGAAACGTTTTGGCTTTAATTAAATAATGCCATCATCAGTCACTAGAGCAGAAATGAGAAACAAAATTAAAAGGCACAATTTTACAAAATAAATTTAAAATAATAACTTACAGTATATGCAAATTCAGGTATACGACAATGAAATCGAGATAGAGTTGTTGTACATTACAATACACAAAAATATATTTTATAAAACATATACAATAATGCTCATCAACACTGATATGGCCAAGTCTTCTGAATGAATAAAAATTATTTATCAACTACAAGTAAAGAGAATAAATATTGGCAATCAACGATCTTGATGAGACCCATAATACAAATATAAAAAGCCGAAATCTTATTAACTAAATCATTTCTTTGACCCCAAGAAAATTATATTTATTAATACATGTTAGTTAGGAAAGTTTTTATATTTTATAATTTTCTATTTTGTCCTTTCTGATGAAATTCAGAAAATCTTTAAACACCATAATGTTCATACGGCGCTTTCATCATCTAGTAGCCCATCCTTTTTATTTAATAAGAAAGATAGGATAGCCCAGCATGAATGATATTTACTTAATTAAGTGCCTGAATTGACCTCATCCTACCAGAGTTTATTATCTATATTTTATATATATTTGTGTAATTTGAAATATACAAGAATCTTATCTGCGATTTCATTGTCTTATACATCGAATCTGCATATACTGTAAGTTATTATTTTAAATTTATTTTGTAAAGTTGTGCTTTTTAATTTTGTTGCTCATTTCTGCGAGTGACTGATGATGGCATTATTTAATTAAAGCCGAAACATTTCACATTTTCGGAGATTTATTTCGATAGAGGCTGACTTTCTCTCTTTTCACATGTCTTTTATTATAATTTTTTTCCAAAATTATATATTTGAAGTTAAGCTCTAAGATGTAAAAAAATTAACTTAAGTATTAAAATTTTCTAACTTTTTTTTTGATGGTGTGTTAAATAATAAAAACAAGGACTATCTGTGGATTAATAAGATATTATATTTGATTGAATATATTACTATATTTATTTTCAAAATGAACTAATTTAGTATTAACACATCATCATTTATTATTTTCAGGAAGATACAGATGAATCGATAGAGTGTGAAATTTGTAGCGAGACAGCTACACATCGATGTCATTCGTGTGGCAATCAACTTTTCTGTGATGCTTGTTTCCTTGAAGAGCATGATGATCCTGATGAACCCAAACATCGTTATAAAAAATTAGAAATCCAAACTAAAAAGCAATAAACGCTAAACGAAATATTTATACTATAAAAAATATGCACCCAGCTTTTCAACAACAAACACGCCATATAAAATGAATTTGCTAAATTCTTTTATAATTATTAATTAATATGTCAAAATACAACTATTTCTTAGTGCTTAAGAAAAAGGGCAATTATTCCTATTATTTACTATTACTATCTAAAAGTGATATTTAATTGATTTCACTCCAAATTTTGCAAAATTAATATTTCATATCCAATTTTTCCAAGTCCAAAAGATGTTTTAATGAAGTTTTTCACTTTTAGGAAAATTTTTTTCATGACAATTTATTTATTAATTAATACTCTTGACTACCTAAAGAATTAAAAACAGGAAATAAAAATTCATTTTATTCATAATCTAGCAATCGGTGTTTCGTAAAACCTTTTATTATTTGATTAGCGAATTAAATTTATTTATGAAAAGATAAACAGGTGAATAACATTATTCATTCTTTTTCTTTTTTTTTATTAATAAAATATATATTTTTCGACTGAAATCATAATATACTTATATAAAAATAATATATTAATCTAACTTTTACAATGCCAAAGTATATGCTAATTAATTTGTTTAAATGATTATATTATACAGAATAATGTTTAAAACAATTTATAAATTATTATTCCATTTTAATAAATAATTTATATTAATACTAATCGTATATTTTCTTATATATTCTCTAGAATTTTTAATATTAAAAATTACTCTCCCTAACTATTATTTTACTTGTTTGTTAATAAATTTTCAGGGTATTGGGTATAAAGTTAACCCGATACATCTTTAGGCTCTATGGCTGCCTAATATCCTGAATAACTTTTATTTAGTTTAATTTTGCCGAATTTATTTATTAATTTTTTCATATTTTGTTTTTAGCTCTTAGAATTTATCCAGAAGATTGATACACGAGATCCTTCTCCACCAGCCGCGTACTCTCGCCACTCCAAACTACGCCATTAAAGGTCATTTATTACTTATTTATAATAATAAATTGGAATTGAATTGGTCAAAAGAAAATAAAAAGACAAAGGTAATACACAATACAATCTGGAAAAGTTGTAAATTTTTGTTCAGAGTTGTATAAACAAATTCCACTGCTTCCAATAGCAGGCCAGTATAATTAGAATAATATAATTAAATTATTTTAAGTATAAATTTTGGTCTGAAATTCCAATGCTTACATCCATATGTACACTTTATTCTTCTTAAGTGCGTGCCACATAAATGAGGCCAGCGATCTCTGGATAGATGGACCTCCTCTCAGTTAACTTCCATTCCTCATTCCTGCCGGTCCAGTGCCCTCGATCTGGTTTCCTATAGTGGGTTGTCAATGACTGGACGACTCACCTCAAAGGTGATTTGCCGGGTGGAAGTTTTCCCTGGAGTTTCCTTTCGAAGTTGGCCTTCTCCAGTCTATCTTCCTGATTGAAATCAATTGCATCTATTTGTTAGCCTGTACTATGGGAAGGATTAGAGGAATGGGAAGTGATTTTAGTTCATTAGATCATTCATAGATCTTTCATCCCGAAGGGATTGGAAGAGTATGAAGGCATCGGGAAAGGCAGGCACGCGTCTCTGAAGTAGGCTTGACCCCTACCGGGTTGGTAGAGAAGCATACACGCTCCCTTTACATTACTTTTATTATTATGATTATTATTTATATATTGTTTATAACACAATACATTTTAATTTTTACTTAAACTAATTATACTTTTATATAAACTTGTATATATTAAAACACATTAAGCCTTGATTAAAATAATTATCCACCAGAGGTTCTTAGTAGGCCGGGGGGGATACATGAAAGGATTTTAAGGGGGTTCTAAAAATTTTAGAATAAATTGTTAGTTTTCATATTGTAATACTTTTTTAATTACAATAAAATAATTTGAAAATTAAATTCCTAAACTGAATCATCACCATCTCTCAACACGCCTCTCCATGATCTCTCCAAAAGGTGAGCCCAATCAACCGATCATTTTTTAAGAAAAACGCAGATTAATCCATAAAAAATTTCACAAATACATTAATGTAAAAAAAAAAGGAAAAAATGATTATTAAAATCCCTTTCCTAATCCAATTAAATCAATTTATTTTAACTTTTCTAACTTTAGTTAAAATATGTTTTGATCCACATTAAGAAAAATATGTCGTTTCCGTAATGATGTTTTTGATATTTTTTTCTAAATTTTACTTATTTCTTTTTGCTAATATAATAATTGAAGAAATAAAAAATTTAGGGGGGGGGGGGGGCGAAGGCGAAGGCCTTACCTCCTTATACCCTTGAAAGGAAAATCGTATTCATAATGAAATCACAAAAAGAGAGGAAATTTTGTAGGAGTTTTATTTAATTTGAGATTTTTTAAAAACTTCAAATTAAAGTTATAAGGAATTATATTCTAAAAATTTTTATTATTAATCAAATCTTATTTTTACAAACATTTGAAAGAACTAAACAATTCTACGAATATGCTAATATATACTTTTTATTAGAGTCAACAGGAATCGTGAACCAGTAGCTTTTTGCTGAATCAATTGCAGCTTTTTTTTTATTGAAATAAAAAGATATCCAAAATTGCCATTTCATATCTGGAAGAAGTGAAATAAAAACAAATTCTATCTTTGAGTCAAAAGGAAAAACGAAATTGAAATTGCGGCTGCTAAAATTTTTTTTTTAAAGCAATGGTTCTTTGATACGGTTCCCGACCCCTGGACTGAGGATGCCAAACTCATTTGATTTTCTTGGGCTCCATTCGATATAATTGTATCTCAAAGGGCTCCCAAAATATGTAAAATAATAAAATTATTTTGAATTAAAAGAGTACCCATCCTTCCTTTTTTCAAAAAGCTGTGGGACTTACTAGAGTAGTCAGGATTCTTGCAAGTGGGAACCCAAATAAAATTGGTATCGTGTATGTAGTGAGTGACAAAATTTATAAATGATTTAATCATAGGGGGAGAGGACTATAATCTGAAGTAATGACAGACAGACTTTTCTACAAATCAATACCAATTCCTACAAATGAGTGCTTTTCAATAATCTTTATTTGTGATTTTTATTCCTATGATCTACCCTACTTCAATGGCTTTGACTCCTAAAACCTAATTATTAATTATTACGCATTGTTAACGTTGAAATAACGTAAGGAGGGGATCGTCTGGATTTTACTAGTTTTTTACTGAAATTTATTGTTGATTTTTCCCAGTAAAGTGAATAATTATCTTATAAAGAATACTTTCCGAGACTCGAGTTTGTCATGCTTGGTTTCGGTATTAATTATTATTATTATTATATTTCTATTATTTCGGATATGTGCTGTTCACTTCGGTTTTTATTTATATTTCCTTAGAGAGAATTGTTAGTGCTTTATAAGTGTTAGTTACCACCTGGAATGAAATTTATATTATTTTTCTCTTCTTACTTAATTATCAATGCGAATTGTTATATATACCATAGAAAACGAATCAAGGCTTAATTCAAAAATTTCTCCAATATAATATTTCAGTATCATATTTGATTTTTGAAGCAGAAGTATAAAAAGAGTCTTGTAACGTATTGGGTTATTAAACCATTCATTATGAAAAACAGCTTCATTAAATTTATCTTGCTGAAATTAAAATTGGATTTTTTTATAATTTTTCAATAATTTTAGTATCTAAATATTATATATTTTTGAATTTTGAATGAAAAGAATAAGAATTCAAAATTTTCCATTTTTAATCAGAGTGAAAATGCGACTTAAAAGAAGGAAGGATGTGTAAAAAATATTTAGTGATTTTTTGATTAATGTTATATTCATTTTGATATGAATAAACGCACATCACTCAGCTTTCCTAACTTTAGGTAAAAGAATGTTGTGTGATGTGCTGTCACAGTAGATTTTTGCGTCTGGCCCCCTTAACTAAGGTTAATTACCTTTCTATAATTCATCTCTGCAAATTCAATATGATCAATATCGTTAATGGAGTTTAAGGCAAAATAATAAAAAACCCAATAAAGTAATAGAGTAAAGTGGGCCCCAAGAATTGTATTATAAATAATTATTTTATGAATTTTAATCAAAATCGTTAGAGCCAATTTTGAGAAAATTGAAAAAAAATTAAAAAATAAAAAATCTCGACATCGGTTTTTTTGCGTTCACAATCCTTTCTATATATATTTATATATGGATAAGAGAAATTAAAACTAAAAAAGTGCATTACTAAAGTGAGTCCCAGGAAATTTTGGGGCGGATAAGGTTTAATATATCTCAAAGATCATCTAATAAATAATTGATGTACGAAAATCGAAAAGATTAAAAAAGTGTATCAGAAGTACTCGTTGGTCGGAATTATTGAAAGCTTTTAGGTGCAAGCGAGGAGGGTACCTATCTTAAATATAAAATTTCAGCTTCATACTTTTTTCGTTGAGAAACCTTGTTCACAGATACACCATTTTACGAGACCAATTTTTTTTTAGACTCAGGGAAAACGTTTCCGTTGAAATTTCGATATCAAATTTTTTTTGCAAATACAGGGGTGTTCAAAAAAATGTATACACACTTTAAAATAGAATAGCTGCTATATTATTGTGAGTATTATAGTTAGCAATATAAAGGGAATAGTTACAGTACAGACACAATTTCATCGTGTTATTTCAATAAGTGCTCAAACTGCAAACCACCGGTCTCTAAACACTTTTTGCATGATGCTGTATATTCCTGGTTACATCTTCCAAAGTAGCCATAGGCTTCACAAGCCATTTCAATTACATGGTTTAGGTCCACAAGTGGCTTCTTACTGTACACTACGTCCTTGACGATCCCCCACAAGTAAAATTCTAAGGGGAGGGTACTCAATCGGACCCCTTCGTCCCGGTAAAATGTTATCCAAATAGGCACGCACATCTAAATGAAAGTGCGGCGGGGTGGCATCTTGTTGATTCAGAAATGGATCGTTATCAAACAAAGCCCTAATGAATGGTAGAATGTCTCCAGCATCTCCGAGTAAGTCTGGCCAGTAACCGTACCTTGGAAAAAGAACGGTCCAATTACTCCCCTTGATGATAACCCACCCCAGAGAGAACCCCCTGGAGGATTGACCTCTTTCTCGACATAAACATGTGGATTTTCAGGGGCCCATTACACATAGTTAAGTTGATTAACAGTGCTATTTAATTTAAACTGTGACTCATCACACCATACCATTTGGCTAACAAAATTACCATCCTCTTCTACCTGAGCAAGAACCCATTCACAAAACTGAATTCTTCTGTCTGGGTCGACCTTATTCAATGCGTGTAATAGCTGTGGAACGTAAGCTTTCCATTTTCTTTTGTGCAAAATACGACTTACGCTTGCTCTACACGTTTCCTCTCCTGTTCCACGTGAACATTGTTGTGTTGATTTCCGTAGTGAACGTGTGAATGCATCTAACACCTGAACAGACGACGCTTCACTTGTGGCTGTGTGAGGCCGACCTGATCTTCCTTTACTGCATTTACATCACTGTTCCTTCCGTTTCAAACTTATCAGGCAGGCGAGCAATGCATATGCTTGTTGGCGGTTCAATTCCATATTCCTGACTACATTGCACTTCACAGAGATTCTCGAACTTCCACTCCACTTCAGAATGTTTTTTCTCTTCTCAAATGACAGCCGTGTTTGCGCCATCATTGCACTTTCTCAACTGATTGCATCACAACGCATCGCATCGCAACACTCAACACTAACACCATCTGTTGCTGAACATACGGTAGTATGAAACTGTGTCTGTGCTGTAACGTAACGATTCTGGAATGGGTGGTACCTCAGGGTGACGTACCGCCGTTCCATATCGCGGGGTCACGTCAAGGAGAGTGATCGCTGCTGAAACTCCACCAAAAAATTATGTTGGGACCTAGTAGACATACCAATGTTTATTTATTTATCTATATAAAAAAAACAAAACTTTCCTCTTTTTTTGTCTTGTCTAGACAGAGGTGTCTTTGATTGATTAAGATAAGACAATATATTTTTATTTATTGATTTACGTTTAAAGATTTTCGTCAATTTAGAATAATTATTAACTGTTTAATGTTTATTTATGAATGAATAAACGGGGGCGGGGACGTACTGGCGTGAAGTAAAACGATTATGTACCTTGACCATATTTGCAATTTATTATGTTATAAACAAACAAATATATCAAATATACAATATTTTTGAATTTGTAATTACCAACAATTAACAAGTAAATCGTGACAAGGAGCCAGTATGTTAACAGATGAGGGAGCGGGGTCAACCGTATTATACTCAATTTGATCTGTTGGCGCCGATCGCAGCCAGCTGGATCCTGCTGCTACGGCTGACGAAATCCCTGGTCGTTCTCGCTGGTGTAGTACGGAGAATGAAGATTAGGCCTGTTTCGACCTATGGCGTCCGCGATACTCCCGCGTTGACCTGATCCCAAGCCGCCGTGAGGATGAATTGCCACTCAACGAGTCGCGTCTTGCTCGACTGAAACCAGCAACCGGGCACAATGTCTGGGTTAACCGGACGGACGACGTAGATCCTCAATCCCGAAGAATCCACACTCGGACGAATTATCCGCGTGTGGTCGTCGGTGAAAAAAGGCGATTGCAGGATGTCGACTAACCAACGTCAAATCGCGACTAATAATAATTAATGCTGAATGTCGACTGTCCGACGTCGAAACCCAAATCGGAATGAATTTGAATCTCCTTCCTTCCCTCCGGTCTGACGCAATTCAACTTGAGTTCGGTAAAAACCTTGCACGTTCAATCGAGTTCAAATTGAGTATGATGAACGATTGACCCGGGATTTATACAAATCTCAGGGGTAAGAACCGCTAACACTGGCTCCCTGTGGCATTAGCCTTGAGATGAACAGCTTTACTATTAATAATATCAAACTAATTTTATTTTATTCATCTAATTATATTTATACATTAACAAAGAAAAAATTATATTTTAAATCAATAAATTTACATAGATTATTTCTTTTTTTTTTCTTTTTTTTTAAACAATAAATAATTACCGGCGGCACTGGCCGGTCCATTAATTGGTGGAGCTTAACAGGGCCGCACAAAGGGCGATCATTTTCATTGCTGTAATACATTAATATAGCAGTTATTCTATTTTAAAGTGTTTTTTGAACACCCCTGTACTTTTTTACCATATTACATATATAACTAAGAGAAAAAGAAAATGAATAATAAGAAAAAGCGATTTAAATGAAGGGAAAAAAATGATATTGAGGATAAGATTGCATTCTGATTATTTCTTTTAGATTTGAGATTTCATAAACACAGGCTTACGCCCACCCCCTTCTCTCTATGTTCTCTATTTCTGAAGAATTGGCTGATCGGTTTAGGACTTTAATGAGAGCATAATTTGGAAGAGAGGGGGGCAGCTGTTCCATCTGAGAGGGCTTAAGTACCGTAAAATAGGACGTAATGGGATAAAATGTATTTTATCATTTTCAGGAATGTTTTCTTGTTTAGTTTAGTTTGTTTCACTTGGTTATTTTGGGAGGGCATCACCTTGATTGTACCCCCCCCCCGCCCCCCCCCCCCCCCCCCCCCCACCCCCCACCCCACACACCCCATACGACAGAGAAATAAAAACAAATAATAAATATATTTATAAAATTTAGAATAATGTATTTCTT
>JAAAKE020121106.1:0-15428 GCA_010014785.2 Anisolabis maritima | reverse complement strand
ATTTTATCATGATTTATTACCACTTTTGGATACATAATTCATTATATTTAGATCCAAGATAAATTCCCCTTTGGCTTATCAAATGTCATATACCTTTCAACTCCGCCCTTCGTCGTATATCTCTCTCTCTCTCCCATGCATGCACAATTTATTCACTCTCTCATCCACTCTATGATTTTTTAATTAGTCATTTAATTAATTTTTTTATCTAAAAAATATTAAATCTTATTTAACATCAACTTAGAAAATTAATTATTTTGAAAATATAGGATATTTAATAATTAATTAAGCCATCAATCTAGATATACTTAAATCAGGATGAGTCTCATTTTTTAGAATGTAAAACAATCTGGTGTGATGGCCACACATCACACAACTTTCTCTTACCTAAGGTAAGGAAAATTATGTTATATGCTGTCACCAGACATTTTGAATCGGGGCCCCTTTGTAACCGGTTCACAATTTTATTTTGCCTTTTATATTTAGAGATTTATTTTGTGTATTAATCAATTATTTTATCCATATTAAAAAAAAAAATAAATTGAATTAATTTGGCAATTTTTTAAAGTCTTTTTTGACATCTGAGGCTATTTAGACTTCGTCCTTATTTATTTAAATTAATTGGTAGCCAATATAATCTAAATAAATTTTTGTCACTCAGGGAAGCGAACCACTGCCCTTGGTACGTGAAGTCAGACCTCTCTGGAGCTCTGTACCAAGGAATAGGACTAATTTTATTTATTATCAAACAAAAACTAAAAACATATAAATTTTGCTACCATGGCAACGGGTCTTTCTATCTTTTCTATGGCATAGTTAAAATCCAAAATTAACGGCCCACACTATTATGAGGGGAAAATGATTGATAGGTCTTTAAGATCATTCTATTTATTTCTATTATTCATTATATGCATAGCCAATTTAATCAAGATTGTTAGAGTTGTTTATGACGAAATCACAAAAAATCTAAAAACGTACAAGAGTAAAGTGAATCCTAAGCAATTTGGGAAGGGGGATAAGGGTTAATACATTTCCAAGATCATCTAATAAATAATTGATATATGAATTTCAATCAAAATTTTGAGAAAATCGAAAAAACTAAAAAGTACATCAGTAAAGTTCTATAACTCTTTGGCCGATTTTATTGAAAAGCTTCGAGCTGCATACGACGAGGGTACCTACTTTAAATATAAAGTTTCAGCCTCGTACGTTTTTTCGTTTTTGAGAAATCTTGTTCAAATTCACACACACCATTTTGCGTGACTCATTTTTTTAAAAACAGGGTCCTCAAAACGTGTATTTCCGTTGAAATCGCGACATCGATTTTTTTGTGATCGCAATACTTTCTCACTATACTTTGCATATATAAGTAAGAGAAAGTAAAAATTATTTTATGACTAAAAAATGACTAAAAAATTATAGTTATAGTCAAATAAAGAGAATATTTTTCATCTGAATCGATCAGATGGTTAGAATTGAGATGTTTCCGTGCAAAGAGCCGTCCTCTGGACTTAACCATCTATCGCCAATGAATTTTTTTTATTATTAATTCTTCCTTTATTTGTGGCTCTTTCATCCATCCAATAGAGGAGGAATTCTCTCAACGCGTTCTTATGTCTAATCCATGAGAAGGGGATACCATTTCTTAAAAACGCCCGTTCGTTTCAGACGGCAACTCCCCCTACTTTTGCTTAAGGTTCCAATGCGGAGGCAATATATGATCAATTTCACATTTTAAGAATTTAATTTAATAAATTTGATATAATGAAAATTAACTAGGACTGTTTGCTTGGACAAAATGATAGAGCTATTTTCCCTAAAACCTTGGATTCTAAATTTTAACCTCAATTAGTTTTTATTTTCCTTACCAAAGATCGACAACCAAATTACCACAGTAGAAAAAAACGGACATTTTGGCGAATGCGGCTCTAAATAAATATTTATTGAGAATCGTTGCGAATGATTTATATTTTCAACCAATCATTTCTCTCTTTCTCTCTGAGATGTTCATTCAGAAAATTCCCTTTGAGATTTAGAAACATTGGTATATAAACATTAAGATTTTATATTTTAATTTTATTGACTTATTTATTATTCATAAACTTTTTGAAGGCTATTTATTTTGATTTACATAATTATATTAACAAATTAAAAAGTAATCTCCATCAGAAAAAAGGTAAAAATATCGCTTCATGGTCTAGGGGTCAATGGTTCACTTTCTTCCGTCTTAAGCGGTAAAAATTATTTAAATTTTATTGGTCATTAAATTATTTAGTCTAACTGAAAAAGACTAAAAAAACTTTTTGCTTTGCTGGAATATTTATCTTCCAACAAAAATTCTCTTTTTAAAAAGGTCTTATCCTGTCTATATACCAATGAAAGTCCTAGAAATTGATTATCCATTCATAATTCATGCACAAGCATTTTTATATACCTACATAGGTAGAGAGATTATATTGACTGCTTTATGTAAAAATTCATAATTTGATTCAATTTCTTTCCAACCCTAAAACCTTAAGTCTTTGTTAAATATTCATTTTCATCAATAACGTTCAGTTATGAAAAACTAAAGCATTTCAACTATAGTCCGATCCCCTGGGGCTCCAAGCATTCATCAATAGTAAGCCAAGACTGCGTGTATAAAGACGGCATTGTTCTGCCTTCGGTTAGGTCCCCCTTCACTCTTTTTATATATATATTATGTCATGTAATATCCCAAGAAAAACGCCAACCCCTCGAAATTTTATTCTCTAGAAAAAGATTTTGATGAGACTGGGATAATAAAAAATAATAAAATAAAAAAAAACTTGTTTTTATATAATTTTTTTTCCTATCCCATATTAAATTTATTCTTCACTTTATTTCTCGATTTTAGGTTTTTTTTATATTAAAATTTTTTTTCTCTATTGTATAATTATTATTATTTAACTATATCCTTTATCCGTCCATATGTATTTAAATTAATTGTAAGCTAATAATATTTAAATAAATTTTATTGCTTAGAATGAGAAGCGACCTTGGATAATGAAACAATTTTTAATCTACTCTAAGGGATAGGCCCATATTTATATTAATTAATTTTTTGTTCCTTGATTTTGAAATCTATATAATTTATTTAAAGATGCACCTATTTATTTTCTAACTATCGTCGGGTTTTGGAAATTTTAGATATCTTATAATCACTTAAAATGTAAGTTCCCAAATCCCGCCTTTGTGTTGATAGGAAAGAGGAAAGACAATGCCCATGACTCTTCTTGCCTCTCTTCACCTCCCTAAAATTCCGAAATTGGCCGCAATATCTATTTATTTTAATGAAAATCTTATAATTAATCTATATATAATAATCTATAATATAATAATCTTATAATTAGATGGCGATATTTTAATTCATAAACAATAGCTCTATTTATCAATAATTTGCTATACCCCTGGCTTTAGACAACCTTATTGAACTCTTTCAGTTTGTTGTCCGTAAGTGACACGTGCACCACATAAATTAAAATGTTCTAAAAGATAATTTTTTTAACTTTATTATTGAATCAAAATCCCATCCTGCCCTTGCCGAGAGATTTAAGGTATTGTTGTTGATAATATTTATAACTTCGAAAAACAAGAAGTGTGGGTTCAGATCTCCAAAAAAAATATATTTATAACTAGTGTTATAAATAAATTTAATCGTGATTTATAATAAAAGAATTATTTGTTTATATTCCTTGGTTGATACATTAATCCATTGTATGTAACATATACATGCTCGCCAATTTTAATATTTCGAATGAATTTTACCATTTTTTAAGTGTTTCGACATACATGATTATATTTTATAACCATTATCCAGTCATATTTATTTAAACCATTTGGTTTAACTAAATTTTTATAGGACTAGCTGAGATCCTGAGTTGCCTTGACTTTTAAGACTATTTTACTATTTTATTAAATATTTTAACAATAAAAATAATATTCTAGGATATTATTAGTAATTTTATTAATAAAAACATTAGGTAGGCTACATAAAGAATAGAAGAACTTAATCAAATATATTCTGATTGTCGTAAAATTTCAAAACAAAAATATTAAAATTTTATTGCATTTGCTATATTAACAGAAATATTCTGTTTATAATATTTTTCATCGTTGTCATAAAGAATTATTGTCAAGAATAATTCAAAAATATAATATCCAAATGGTTTCGCTTGCCGAAAAGCAAACAAGCGAATAAACATGAAAATATATTTTAATTAATTAAAAGAATCAAATTTTACTTACAAAAAAAAAGTTTTTATCCATAACGCTCCAGTCGTTCTCGGATTTCAAAGAAAGGAAAGATATCTGAGCATTGGCTTCCATCTTAAAACCAGGAAGGCGGTAAAGCAAATAAACGCGCTTCTAAATGAATTGACATCATGCTTCTTTTGATCTTACAATTTTACAGAGTGGATAAGATTTTGTGTTTCACATAACTGTAACTGAGGGCACGCGCTTTGCTTGGGGACTATATCAAAAAATATGGTGTGACTAAACACATTTCTTACCTAAGGAAAGCTGAGGGCTGACTGATGTGGTGTAACACCACTTTTTTGCGTCGGGTAACCTAGGTAGCTGTACTCTAATTCAACTCTTAAAAGAAGAATGATTGATCCTACCGTTTATCCAAACAAGGGCAAAAGATTGCATTAGTCAATCAATTTTGGGGCATAAAAATCCTTAGAACGAATTTTGAGAAAAAAACCATAAAAGTACATTCGAAAAAAAACCATAAAAGTACATCAGTAAAGTTCTAGTACTCTTTGGCCGATTTGGAAAGCTTCGGAGTGTATGAGACGAGTGTACCTAGCTTAAATATAAAATTTCAGCCTCGTAGTTATTTTTAGTTATTTCTTTTCACACACACACACCGATACACACACACAGACCATTTTGCGAGTCTCATTTTTTTTTTAGGCTTAGGGGACATCAAACCGTGTATCTCTTTGGAAATCCCGACATCGATTGTTTTTGCGATCGCAATGCTTTCTCACCATATATTTCATAGATAGGTAAAAGAAAGTAAAAATAAATTACCACTCGGAAAAAGAACATTTCACAATTTATTTTTTCATTTTCATCAATTAAGTTAGATACCAGGAGGCAAAATATATTGAACACCCGTCGTAATATTAGAAATAATTGATAAAATCATACAAATCGTTTATTTGGTTAATTTATAAATTCAAAATACATAATGGATTATTTTCTATACTTTATATTTAAAATAAAAATCATAAACATAAAATATAACATTTGAATAATAATAACAAAAAAATGGAAACGGAAGAATGATCTGTTTAATAATTTATAAAAAATATTTTATTAGAATCATTTAATTTAGATTAATGTTTGTTTATTTTTAATTTCTAAATATTGGCAATTTATAATACTATATTATTATAATATAAATATGTTCTATACATGTTTGTTTAATAAATATTATTATTAGTCACTAATAATTTTTCACAGAGGATTTAATTTAGTCTTTTCGATTAAAATAAAAAATTAATTGCTATTTCCAAATTAGGCTTAGCAAATGAAAATAATTATGTTTTGTTTTACTAATTCAACATTGTTTTGGTTTTGGGCAAGGATTTAACATCGTTGACATTGTCAAATTTAAAATCTTGAAAGCCAGAGAATATGGGTTCTCACTGAGATGGATATAATTTATATTGGACTTAATTTAAATAAATTTGAGTTGATCGTCAAAATATACAAATGATTCATTTAATGTCTAAGTGGTTTCATTTGTCTTCCTTAAACATAATTATGCTAACGATTTGATCAAAATTTCATTCGGAGGAGGTTGAAATTCTCTTTTTAAAAAAATTCCAAGTAAACATTATTTTATTAATTAAATATAATTAATTAATTAATTAAAATTAATTTATTACCCCAAAAGAATAAAAGAAATATTTTTGCCATATATTTATTAAAACAAAATATTTTTTACCGGATTCTGAGATTTCAAAATATTGGGATATTTTTACCTGAATAAAGACCTGACAAATATAAAAATTTTTATTAAATTTCTATAAGAAATAGAATTCTTTGATTTATTTTATTTTTTAATACAAATAATAATAATTACTTTCGTAGTTTTATCCAGTTTTTTTAAAAATCTTGCATCACTAAATCAACTTAGATGACCTAAATTTAAGAAATAACAGAGTTCAAATGGTCCATTTTTCAATTTAAAAAAATCTTACTAATATTCATGTCTTCAAGTTTTTAAAAACTTTTTTAATCAAAAAGTTGTTTTATTCAATTCATTTTCGAGGATCAATTTGATGGATCAAATTCCATCAATTTTGAAAGAATTTTTTATTCTTTTATTTCTTTTTCAAATGAATTAAGTAATAGTTAAACTATTCCATTAAAAAAATAGAAAAATTAATATTTTTTTTTTAAAATTTATTAATTCTTTTTTTTCATACTTTTCTCTCAAGGAATCACTCTAAAACTTAAACTGGGAGAGAGAGCCTGCCAATTATTATGTGTATTCTAAAACATTGGGACCACCGACCCTGACAGAGAATCAGACAAAAATGGATTTTGTAAAACAATATTCACAAAAAATGAAGATGGGAAATAAAATTTATCCCGATTCGTCTCGAATGCAGTATTGTGTTTCTATAAAATTTCCTGTAGATCTATAGATATCTCTCATTTGATAAATATAAATAAAAGGATAATATAGGAGTGGGGAAATCTCTTAAATGAAAGTCCATATATATTTGTGGAAATAGTAGAAAGGCTGCACCAATCCGAATCACGTAAAATAAACTAATATATATATTATTAATTAATACATACTAATATATATATTATTAATTAATAAAAACAAGTATGCATTGATCATCGATCTACATTTGATATCACAAAATTTAAAAAATATATATAATTATAAAAATAATAAATAAATAAATAAATTTCTAAATTGTTATTGAAATAAAAATGTATTGCAATTAAAACCAAAGATGAAAAAATAGAAATTTTTTATTTATTCCTATGGTTTCGAGATGCTCATCGCTTTCTTCAGTAGGTTAGATAAACTGTAATATTATTAATATAGATGTCCTGTATAATTTTAATAATAACTAACAGCAAAATATTATTTATATAGTAATGTTTAATAAAAACAAGTATGCATTGATTATCTTAAGTGCTTTTGATTCAAATGATCAGCATTATTTGACATTACTTTATAAATATATTTATTATTAAAATTATACAGCCATCTGTATTAATAATTGACATTTTATCCGCACTGACGAATGGAACGATGAGCGACTCGAAACGTCTATATAGAGTAGAAATAAAAAAAATTGCTTTTTATCTGTTCATTGACTGTCTGCAGCTTATTGTAATTATTTTCATTATGGCGGAACTTTTACATGAAAATTGTGAATTTAAATTTTAAATTACGATAACGATATGATATAGAAAATTCGAACTATGGTATAAACGTTAATAAGGTCTTAGAAGATAATGTTAATAAGGTCTTAGAAGATCGTACCCAAATTTTATTCTCTTTCCCCAACTGGAGAGTATGTTAATGGGATCCGCGAGTTAACCGGGCTGACTGTCATTTCTTCTCTAATTTCTATAGGTTTTCTATTTATTTCTTTGTTATTGTTATTCTCCCTCAAAACAACAACAACAACAAAAAATGAATTAAAGAAAGAAGATAATTTTTTTTCTCTTTCTTTTGACAATTTTTTTTACTTTACTCTACTTCTTCGATTCTCATTTATATGGGCGTTTTTTATTAGTTGTTCATTTCATGAAAAACAAATTTCGAGCAACAACTCTTTAATTTAGTTTTAATCAAGAAGATGAGACTTTAATTATTTATTTATCTTAAATAACATTTATTTTTATTAGTTAAATATTTATATAAAATCAATTTTATAGAATAAAATTTTCAATTAATAATATTTATTTATTTTATTAAATCATAAAAAACATTTTTTTCTTCTTTGTTATGAATCTCTTGATAGGATTATGAATACGTTTATTTTAAAGTCGTCATTGCTGTTTCCAACAAATTGTTACATACCATGTGTTGCAAAAATTCGTTCCCTTTTGCTTACTGGAAGGTAGTCAACCCAAATATCCAACTCACTAATGGATTTTTCAATTAATTGCTTCTAGAGCGAATCAGCTAGGAAGTTTTAACAACTCGGCGGTTCGTTCTAAAAGCTCTGGAATTAATCGATTAGTGAGTTGATCATTTGGCTTGCCTACCTCAGCAATCCAAAACAAACGAATTTATGAAAAAAATGAAACCAAATGTTAATTTTAGGAACAATTTTTTATAGTTATATAATTTCTTGTTGTAAGAAGTTTTAGAAATATTTGCGTGCCTTTTTTTATTTCACTTTAAAAGATAATCCAAGATGACAGTAAAATGGGTAACTCCAAAAAAAAAAAAAAAAAATGATCTCTTACATTTATTAAATAAAAAATTTTTATTTCTTGTCCTTCGGAGTAGAGGACAGTTCTTGTTTCTTGTCACTGCTTAGCTTTCTGTTCTTAGAGATAAAATTTATTTATCAATTACCTGAACGGATAGCTTATATCGACATGCTAATACACAATTTATGTATAAATATCAAGACTTAAAATGCCTATCGATTTAAAAAAAAAAAAATTTTTTACTTGAGGGAAATCTTTATTATATTTAAAATACATAAATTTTTTATCCATTGAAAAATTCAAATATTTTGAAATCTTTGTTGTTGTTCTATCTATGGTGGGAGGGAATGATATTTTATTATAGGAAATATTTTCACGAATAGTCGATTTCCCTAAAGACCTTTAGGCATGCAAATATGCCTTTTTTTTGATCAAAAGGTCCAAGATAACACAAATCCAGGTACAACAACAAATTATTGTTCTTGTTGTTGTGCTGAGCAAGATAGTATTGTATACAAACTGACTGGCTGGACGATTGCAGAAAATCTCTCTCCCGAGTCGCTCTTTAGTCATGAAGGAAAAGGAGAGAATGGAGAAGGAGCAAATCTCTTGAGAGAACGACAATTTCTTTGAACAAGTTTTTTTTTTTCTTTTTCTGTGATGTTTTGGCACTACCATCCGTTTCTATAAATTGACTCCCGGTTTCGCCCAAAAGGGCACAAAGAAAGAACTAGGTGAGGGGGAAGAGAGATAGAGAGGAAAAACCCCTCCTTCCAAGTGAAAATACCGAACTCATGTCTCTGAATAATTGAGTAAAAACTACCCAAGCAAGTTGCTGTTTCTGTTCCTTTTTGACTTTGCGGTCAATTTGCTGTGAAATATTTAACTAGCAAAAATAAGAGTTCTTCGCGAAGGAAGAAGAATATTACGACTATTTGGAATATGAAATTTTTACAGCACACTCAAAAGAAGACATCCAAATATTTGCATTTTAAATTGTCTTAGAAATATATGTAGAGAAAGAGAGAGCGGGATCTGGAATTAGAAGATCTCAAGTAAACCCTCGGCTCAAGTTTGTTAATATAACTAGCATATAAACTTATAATATGTTTAACATTATTATCAATAGATATTAAAATGTAGAATACAAGTTGCCTTATTAAAAAAAGAAACTTTTTTTGTTTTTATTAATTAATTAGTTCCTTTTACTAAAAGATAAAATTATTTTTGATTGATAATAAAAAAATGGGGGGCAGGTTTATTAAATTTAAAAAGTTTTTTATTTTTATTATTAGATACCGTATATTACTTAATCCTCTTTGTTCGTTCTTTCAAATAATTAAGAACCAAACTTGATATCTGTATAATGTTATTAAAATTAAGTAAAAGGTTTATTTAAGAAAATTTTATATTACCCTAAGCTTCCTCATCGAATTCTTTTTTAATTTATTCTAAAGAATGAAATTTTAAAATGCTAGCTTAAATTTAAAATATAAAAATAATAATCACTGAAAAAGGAAACGAAAATAAATATTGGAAGACAGATGAAAATTAAAAAAAAAAATATTCATTTAATTTTTTTATTAATTGTCAAAATTATGAAAAAAAAAATCATAATAATTATCTGTCAATTAAGCCTTCCTTATCTTTTGGTGCAGAGGTAGAGTTCTCGCTTCAGGTCCATGGTTCGCTTCCCTAAGCGACAAAAAATTATTTAAATGATATTGGCTACGAATTACTTTAAATAAATAGGGAAATGGCATACAAAACTCTCAATTATTATATAATACAAAGAAGAGTGAATACTTCTAAAAATAATATTGTAACAATACAATAATATATTAAAATATATATTCAAACTTTTATAAATGGGGACGATTTTTTCTCGAAACTTTGACACTTAGTATTCAATATAAACATTTAATAAATATTTTGTTTAATTTTTCGTGTGGATGCCATCTTTCTTTTCCTAAGATTATTCTATAAGTTACTTCTGAAGTAAAAATTTAACAGAAATATTAGAGCTTGTATAGTTTTAGACATTGGGAGGAATTCCCAGATCGAACAGAATAAAAGAAAATAATTTTTTAAAACCCTAAAATATTTATTT
This sequence comes from Anisolabis maritima, assembly GCA_010014785.2. Classification (NCBI taxonomy): domain Eukaryota; kingdom Metazoa; phylum Arthropoda; class Insecta; order Dermaptera; family Anisolabididae; genus Anisolabis; species Anisolabis maritima. Next base: position 4,867 of record JAAAKE020121106.1, on the reverse strand, counting down.
TGTTATGAAACAAAATTTTTTTTTCCTTGAATATTATTTTATTAATGTTTTTGTTTACGAGACTTCATTCTACATATTTTCGATGAATTCATTTAATAACTTCCTTTTCTCTAATTCTGAGTAAGCCTAATCAATATAGTATTGATATAATTTTATTAATAAAACATTCTATATGGGGACTATATTTTTAATTAGATCAAATATATAGTTGTATTATAGCTGGATCGTTGGTCTTGGGAGAAGAGAAGCAAATGATGATGATGTTTTTAAAAAATTAATTTTCAATTTAAAAGATGTGAACAGCATGAGACTATTCTTCATTAGCTCTTGATAAAAAATGAAACAGAAATTTTTAACTTTGCTTTCGAGCATTTAGTATAACTTTAGCTAAATTGGCAAAGAATTTGTAATCACTCTGAACAATAGAAAGTGAACAATTGATGCCAAAATGAGTTGAAATTTTTTTTTTGAAATTGGGCTCAACATTATTTAAAAAAGATTGGATTAAAGTGCTTTTTAAAATATTCGCCCGGAAATAAAAAAATTTCATAGAAAATTTTTTTCCCGTCCATATTCTTTATTAAAAATTTTAAATACTATCAATGTTTTATTTCTTTCTTATTGTTTTCGTGCTCTCCCGCGATTATGATTAACTTTTATTTTTTTATTAAATAATATTATAAAAAAAATGATAATCATTATTATAATATACTCCCATATCACCACCCGACACTCAGTATAATGAAAAGAAAAAGAATATATGTATACATACATTGTTACATGTTGTACAATTACTCATGACAACTTTGGGCCTGACCACAAAAAGCCAATAAGTGTTTGAAGATGAACCAATAAATTTTGTCCGAAACGTTTCTTTTCGCTTTTGATATCCAGACTTCTTTTTGCTGCTACAATCTCTCTTCTACTTCTTTTTTCAGCCTCCAATAGTTGGAATTCCGACTATAACATCTTTTATCCAAAAAAACTTATCTTATGAAAAAAATATAGGTGACTAATGAGCTGAAATTAGATTACGTATAAGAATACATTTCTTTCTATTTAATATTCTTTAAACATCTTTGAAAATTATTTTCATTCTTAGGCTACAAATAGATGCATCTCAAAGTCAGATATATACAAATATATGAGGAGTTAAGCACATATTTACATAGATAGGCCTATTTCAAATATGACAAATATTAATATGCTTACTGTGCTTGCGTTTCCTTTGGATCCCTTAAACCATATTAAACTTTATCCAGTGTTGTCAAATCAGTTTTTATTTGACAAGTGAAATTTATTTATTGCTTAAGGCAGACTATAAATATACCAGGTATATATATATACTGCACAATAGAGACAAATGGTCAGTGCTTAAAAGATTATTTATTGTTGGAATAACATATACGTAGGTGTTACCTTGTGTAGTGAATAAAGCTATATCAACCAGAGGTTATAAGGAAAACTCTGATTATATTTAAATAATGTACCATGGGGTGCATAATTTTGTTAAAATTATTACTAGAAAGTAGGCAACCCAAATGACCAACTCATTAAGAGATTTTTCATTTAATTGCAAGGGATCATCCACGTATGGTAATTTTTAAGGAGATTCAACAACAGTACAGCCCGGTCTGCTTTATAATGGAAAAATTAATTAGAGTCGAACGTTTGGGTTCCTATCTTCTAGCAACCAAATACGAACGAATTTATTCACACCATGGTAAAAAACAAAATGATTAAATTTAACATATAATTTAATTATGATAGCTCAGAGCACATCTGGTTGCCATGTTTACTCAACCATAAGACAAATAATAATTAATAATATAATTTAATTAGAATATTATACATTATATGGTCATATGCTTTAGGACATATTTAATTAAAAAAAGTATTAATGCATATTTTTAAAAAAATTAAATTTTTAATATCTCCGAATCCTTTGAATATTGAGAAAGATTAGAAATAAGAAAATTTGAATTATCTTTTTCTCAATTAACATCACCCTAAAATCTAAACACCACGCAACCTAACTAAGTCTTTGATTCATTACAGTTATTCAAAAAAAAAAAAAAAAAAAAAAAAAACGGTGATAATAAGTAAGACGGTTGTTTTCAGCTATAAAATTGGATATAAGTTAATAAACATAAGTCATCATAGAGAGAAAACTCTTTGAAATTATATTTAATCTCTGACTTTTTTATAAATTCAATTAATGAAAAGATATTTATCCAGACAACACAATCTAAAAATCAACAAGACATGATTTGCATACTCGATAGGTTTGAAGAACGGCCCCAACTTATTTTGCCATAGGATTTGGTAAGCGAAGGGGAAAATATTTTAACTTTTTTGATCAGGGTTGAAGTTAAATTCACTAACATTACTTCCGTTACTCAATCATACCTGTTGATTAATAATTCTAAAAATTGAAACCAAATGTTTTATTTTGATAAAAAATACAAATAAAGAGAGGGGGAATGAATGCCTATCAACAACCTTTTAAGGACTTTACATTTCTAAAGGCAAAAAGGCCCTTTGAAAAGGGATTTTGTTTTGTCTTGGCCTTTTGAATCTCACCGCATCGTTTAGACGCCATTTTGCGCCCCCGGCTCTTCCCCACATCTATCCGTTTTCACATTCCCATCCATTACTTACTTATACTTCATTAAATTTAAGAATAAAATATTATCTGCATTATCGTTTAACCATTTTAACAAAACCAAATGGAATTCTGTCCAATTTAACAATTTCAATCAGAATATTTATCGTTAGGAATTAAATTAGTGATTGGTTAAAAAAATATGGAAATTTTTTATATTTAATCATATTTGATTATAGCTGAATGTTGAATGAAAAAGATTAGAAATTATAATTGTAACGTATGACATAAGTTTGATAGGAGACCAATGAACTAGAAAAATGTTTTATCACGGAATTAAATCTGGAACTATAAAAAAAATCAAATGAAGGGTTAAACGTATTCTGCTATTATCAATCCTTTGTTAAAATTTTTAAATTAAATTTTTGTCATATGTAGAGAAGTAATCTTTTGTGTTTGATTGAAATATTCAGGCTAATTATCTTTTAATTCAATTCAATGTTTGTCTAATTCCTTCTCCCTTCTGTCTCTTTATAAATCTAAATGTGGAATTAAAATTGACAATATTTAGTTCCCAAAATTTTTAGGCATTCCTTTCTTTCTTTCCTATAACCCATATAGAAGTCGTGTCGATCTTTTTTTTCAGTATACTTAAATAAAATTTGTTTCGTAAATAAATAATAAATAAGACATTTAAAATTTAAAACACCTACAGACAACGGGAGAAAGTGGGTTTAACACCCGCGAGCGCCCCATTTACGAGTTTAAGACGAATAACTTAACATCGAGAAATTTAAAATTTATTTTTAATTGAATTCATATTATGAAATATTTGCTCACAATCGAAGTTCCAATAAATGTCTATTGTCAAATAATTTATGCAGTATGTAACATATATTGTTGTAAAAAATAATATATAATCATATGATTTTTATCTAAAGAAACCCTCTGATAGGTCCACTTATATATATATTGATATATACATAACATTATTATTTTTGTAATTTTTTTTTCGTTTTTTATTAAAATATATATACTATTCCCTCAAAAGTAATTTGATTACCTAATTCCTTGGTTTCCTCTTAATGATTAATTAGAAGAGCTACATGTAATTTGTAAATATTCAATTTAATAATAGGTAAAACATTATGAAATTTGATGATTTTGAATTTCATGTAACTCTGCGAATTACCCATTAACAATTTTGAAGGGAATAGTATATATGTATTAATATTAAATATTGTAAAAAAAAATATAAAAAAAAAATGAAAAAAGAAAAGAGAAGGGTTGCATGGCTGTTAGCCAACAGTCGATTGATTAATAAAGAAAAAAAATTTATTAACTTCCATTTAGACCTGTCCCGTGGTCGAAAGGTTAGAGATAGAGATACTGACAATATTGATAAACTTCAAAGCCAAGGAATGTGGGTTCGGATCCCAGGCAGTCCGATGAAAATCAATTGGATATCAAGTGATGTAATATGCCTGGATAATTAATATTGTAATATGTAATTTAAAAGTCTATATGGCACAAGTTGTTGAAGAGACTAAAAAAAAAAACCCCAAAAAATTACAAAAAATTCGGCTACTGCTGATAATCGAACAAATGTTATTTATTAAATACAATACTTAACTCTAAGGATGTCCAATAGAAAAGTTCCCGACAAAAAAAAAGACATTTATTAGAACTTCGATTATGACCTTATATCATTTATAATATCCATTCAATTTAATCGAGCCAATCTTACTTGCTGATAAGTTTGACGGTCAGACCACGAATTCCATTCGAAAACTTTTTTTTTTGCCTTTTGGCATCTGAGGCCCTTCACACTCCTTTAAATTGGTAGAAACCATTATATAATTTAAATAATGTCGCTTGGGACGGAAGCCAACCATTCACCTTTGGATCAAGAAGCAAAACCTCTACCTGTGAGCCAAGAGTCAAGGGGTGTTCAACTGCAACTGAGAGACCAGAGTTTGATTCTCGGCAGTATCTAATTTTTTTTTGAAGGTGTGGGTTGATAAATTTTAATTATTAATATATTTTTAAAAATCATTTTTTAATCTTTCATTTTTGATTATGATTTGAATGAGAAAACAACTCTTTTTTCAGGATTCTCGGGTTTCGCAAATGCGAATGTTTCCTTCGTATTTTAAATAGTTTTTTTTTTTTTTTTTTTTATTTTTTATTTCCATTTCCTTTTTTTTTTTTAATATAAAATTTAGCCATTTTTTTTTTCAATAACCTCCCCAATGATTTAAA